>OMLM01004175.1:4909-29768 GCA_900302695.1 Helostoma temminkii | reverse complement strand
GGTCTTTTCTTGCCGCTGCAGAAACGGACTTTGCTGAAGACCCCCAAAAAATGCCTCTCACAGAGAGAGCGGGGGTCTTTGCTGGGGCTGGGGCGACGTTTCGAAGTAGAGACCCGGTCGCTGTTTGACTCTCTCGCCTGGCGCTTCTGCCGGATCAGGGAGCTGGCGATCGCGGCCATCTCCCCGAACCGAGTCTGAAAACCGAGAGCCTAGTTCGGCAGAAGTCGTATCTTGATGCAGCGTCTTGGCGCAAAAGAATAAACAAAGTCGATTCTGTGTTTCAGTCCACGAGTGTTTCAACCAAATGTCATCCTGATCAGAAAATCATCTGAGTCCCGGGCATCATCGCGCTTCAGGCAGCATCCTCTTGAGGAGACAGTAGCGTGTAATCAGCTGCTGCGAGTTTATGACACACAGGGTTTCCAATCAGCTGCAAACGATTCTATACAATATAAAACATAAATCTACGGACTAGGCCACAGGGGCCGACATATCAGTCCTGAAAACATGCAACAGTGTTGATAAGTTGGTGCAGCTGTGTGTCATTGGAGAGCTTCAGGTATTCCAGGTGAACGGTGCCGCGTTTGACGAGCACGACTTCAGTCCTCATCTGCACACCAGCCTACCCTCCGCTTCCCTGGCGCCGTTTAAAGTCGCATCATCCTCAATCCATGCACAAGACGCTCATGCGTAGCTGGAGAAAGTATCCTAACTTTTTTCTCCTAATTATTTACACCACGCACATCGATGGATGAGAGAGTCCGCGTCTGATCCAAAATGCGGTGCAGCTGTGAGCTCAGATACCTGAGCCCGTTTTCTGGTTCCGTCGATGGCACCTCTAAATGCAGCCGAGAAAACGGAATCGGCCGCAGAGGCTACTCTGCAAGGATGCTGCAGAGATGTTATTTAAGCCTGCAGTGAGGGATTCTCACGCGATGAGCAACAATTAGTTGAATTCGAACAAACGCCAGAGTGCTCTTTGTTGTAGCGCACAAATAATAAAGTGGCGAGGCGTAATTTCCCGCGAGTCCCGAACCAGAAAACGGTCGCGGTCCGAAGCCTCCTCTCTCTCTCTCGCTCTCTCGTTCTCTCCCTCACCCCCTCTCTCCTTCTCCAACTCTTAACGCAATCATACGTGATTGAGGTTCGTATTAGGAGTTGAGGGGATGAATGGGGAAAGACAGATGATCTTTCTGGGGAAAAGACACGAATATTAAATATGTCCAAAAAAAAGGTATAGAGGTAAATACCGCGTGTGCGCGCATGTGGCTCTTAGTGTTTTGGAATAACGCGCACATCTTAAAGGGGTGATCGTCATTTTTATGACTGAATTACATTTTAAATACGAAGTTTGCGAATCTGTTTTGAAAATAGGGCAAAAAAGCTGCACTAAACCGTTAAGGAAGCAACGTCAATAAGAGAGAAATCTTAATCAGCTCTGTGTGATGCTACTGTACTTCACTCTTACCCTCATATCTTCCACTGTGCTGTGGGATTTTCTCTTCTAAAGCCCCTTGGCCACACATACCTTAAAGAGCATACTAAATCTTACTAAACGGATTACCTGCAACAGGTTTCTGTACACAGAGTATGAACACAAAATACCAACAGTACACCAAAGACCCACAGAATCTGTTCCCACAGTCACACAACACTTGGGTAAATATCAGGTAAAGCTTATGAAATGGATGCAAACTATCACGCACATTATACAAACATCAATCATTTTTATCCAAACCTGAGAAACTCAGTAAAACCAAAGATCCATGATGAGACCACACTGTATGTTTCTGTCATAAAGCACATCTGGAGACAGATGTTAAACTAATTATTGACCACTGCAGCTGTGTTTAGTACAGTGTTAAGGGGATCACTTAACGTTAAGGATAAACCATCAGAATAAAGATAAACCAAAGTCCAAAGAAATCAATTTTCTGCAAACATGTATATACACAAACACTTTCTCTCTCTCACACACACACAGTCTGTGTCAAACCTCTCGCTTCCCTGTGATAAAACAGCATGAAACATTCACAAGCTTTTTCTGGGACTCAGTTTTTGACATTATCTTTCCAAACTGAATCCACAGTGAGATCAAGGGTCAACCCCAAAGACAGATGATTTTCTTCTGACTAACTCAGTCTGTCCTCTCCTTATGTAAAATTTGGCTATAATGGATGAAAATGTTACTCTGGTCCCTTTACTACACATCCCTGTGTATATCCTTCTATGTGTGTGTTTGCAGTGTGGTGCTGGGAGGTGTAAAGGGCAGACACTATCTTTTCCCACAGTAAGACAGACAGTGAGAGAACATGCATTTTTGTATTCCCTTGTGAATAGTAGAAATTAATATGTCAACGCAGCATGCAGACATATCAATAAGCACTTCAGAATTACATTTATCGTTTCAGTAGATGGGCAGAAATGTGTATCACGCTTCTTAAAAGAAAATAGCAGTTTTTGGTTTGAAGTGGAGTTTCTCAGCAGTGGGAGGGACTTTGGTTTAGAGTGCTATAGAGGCGTAAGACAAATGTCTTTGTCAGGAAAAGATAAAGTATTCCCTAATAAGGATCTGCTTGGCTTCCTTACTCCACCAGAGCCAGAGACAATTAATGTTCACTTCACTCCACGAGAGATAAAACACTGCTTTAAAATGCAGCGCAGCTTGTGTGAATCATTTGAATTGTCGATTGAAAGGATTTTGACTGTGAGAAGGTTAGCCGGCTCGTTGTTAGCAACAGTGTGCTTTTTACATTCTGAACATGTTTTTCCATTGATGAAGCATTATTTTATTTGTCTTGTGCTGTAGCAAAATCTGTGTAAAAATGAACAAGGTGTTGAATGCATTTCAGCGTGCTACTTGTTGCGTATGATATTTTATTATTGAGTGCAACATATACTGCAATACATCAACTACATACCTCTGATAATGAGATATAAAATGGCCAATGCTCCAGGATGTGTGAGGCCTTTCCCTCGTTTTCACCTGTGTGGTAACGTCAATGTTGTCATTTCTTTTTACCTGCTGCCCCCTTGTGGAAAAAGAATTTACCACAGGTTCAGAGAGAATCCATTCCGAGACGTTTGTCACTTGACTCAAAACAGCTGCAACTAGTTTTCATCATGGGACATCTACTTAACTACCTTACAAACCTGACAGGGGGAAAAAGCAGAAAGGACAATGTGTAGTTAACTGTGCAATAGATATATACTAATGTGCAAAGCACCAGATGTATGAAACAAAACAGTTATGTAAAATATATTTATCAAACGTATTGAAGTTTTTCATAGGCAACTTATAAGAAAAACAAAACTGTCCCAACAGAAATTTTGATGAAATGTGATTTGTAGTAGATAAATGTTAACATGAAAACTGACTGTGAAAGAATTATAGTGCAATTACAAACACAAGTCTAACTATTAGTGACAACAGGATTTTATGTCAGGTGGTTTATCTACAAGTATCAACCCAACTGTTGTATTTAACTCCAAAACAAGGCAAACCAGGTGCAGACATGACACCTTAAAGGAAAGCAGGTGCAAACATTTAAGCCTACTCAGAAAAAATCCTTCACTGAAAAATCCAAGGCAGGTCATTTTGGCCTGATGCCTGAATCAAGCAAGCATAACATTTTCTGCTACAACTGCTTTACATGATCCTGTACAGGCCACAGTGTGTACTACAGCAGTGATGCGGTCAGACAGAAAGCAGTGTGTTTGACCCTGTCTTCTCAAAGGTGTGTGATAGTGTATGTGCACCTATGAGAGGCCTAATGAAGTAGCTAGTGGAATATCACTGACTGACATTCAGATATGAGTTCAAATTAACTGCATCATCTGTTAGTGTCTATTAAAAGCCTGTTCTCATCATATTAAAGCAACACGATACTTGGATGAGAGCAAAGAATCACTATTCAAAAAACAGATAATTAAGGAATAAATCAAACAGCAAGTAAAAGATGTGGAGCAACTTTAAAACTTCCACTGACAGTAAGTTGTTCATATGTGTGATTGTGCGTGTGAATGGTTGTGTGTCTCTATATGTCAGCCCTGTGATAGACTGGTGACCTGTCCATGGTGTACCCTCACTCTATCACTCAAAGACAGCTGGTATTGGCTCCAGCACACTTAACAGGACAAGCTGTATAACATAAAGGATGAATGGACTTTGAACAAAGTCTTTACCTGACACGGCTTCAACTCAGTTCACGTAGTTTTGTAACATTTCTTAACAACACCTCTGAGCTGACTCAGAAGGTTTTGATTGAGGTCACGAGGTTCATCTAACAGTGAGCAGAGATGCAGGATAAGGACAGATAGTGCTTATATCCGAGTCCTACAGATCCCAGTGTGCATGCTGCTTTTGGTCCAACTACCTCAGAGGAATCTACTGTGCTTGATGGAGTTTCTAATTGTCTGCCCTGAATTTGAGAACCGCTCCAGCCGAAACTACTGGAGAGCCTACGTACTGCAAGTGACGGAGAGGATATCAGAGTGCTGGTTTTGTTTCCCAGTAAAACAGCATTCTGCCTCTGGAAATACTGCGGGATGTTTTTTTAATGTGTTAGGAAATGCAGCTATGAGTGAACAACAGCAGCAATGCAGTGGATTGCTGAGACATGTCTAGAGGACATAGCAGGCTACTTAGGCTTTATGCCAGAGACTGTTGAGTGCACATGCATGTGCATCACTGAGAAACAAGTTGGATAATGTTTAGTACAGCAAAAACTGCTGCATAAGTCACTTTTAAAGGCGTTTTATTTTCAGGTGGGGGGATGCAGTTTAGCTCAAACTATACAGCACGCGTTAATACAGGTTGTGCCAATATGGGGGACTCCCAAGGGTCCTAGCTAGGTGGAGAAGAGGTCCCCAAAATGAGAAGAAGTTTAGTTATGCATACAGAACTTAAGGGAGAAAATATATTTCCAAGTATGATTACTCATTTAGTGTAAGAGTTAAGCCTGTGACTGGTTGTTTCACGTTTAGATGGAACTCTTTGCTGACATGTAAGGCTCCTCCAATCCAAATGTAATAAAACTGTATTGTGTTTTAATATAGATAACTTTAGGGAAAACATGACATGAAAAGTTTGGGAGCCTCTAACCCTGGAGTGTTTCTGCCAAGGTGCTATCTGTGTTGCTGAGCCGTGTCACTCGTCTAGGGCCCTAAAACAGGCCCCTAAAGTTTAATGACTTGATCCCTGCATTGTCCATTTTTGGCCCGCTTCAGATGCAGCACTGGTGCACGTATAGCTCAGTGGTCTGCCAAACTATCTGGAGCCCTCTCATCTCCGGAGTAGTGCAGCTCGACGCTGACTGCCAGCTGCTACCCACCGCACAACAAAACTCGGGACAGATGCGAGGAGCACAAGGAGACGCTCTCTCCACTGCAGATTCAAGATGTTACTCACACACTCGAGTGGCCAATGAAAGCACTCACCCCTTCCCCTCATCTCCGTCTTCTCCGTGTCGTTTTTCATCACTCAAGAGAGAAAGCATGCAAAGCAGAGGTGGCTAGAAAGCTATGGTGCTATGTTTGTGTCTCACCGTTGGTGATAGTGGTCGACTTCGATCGTTGTCCACAGAAACACTGCAGCATATGCGCTCCTTTCTGAAGGAATGGCCTCAGAATCCTCATTGATTTGGGTTGATGGGAGCCTTCCTCAATCCAAACAATCGGACAACGCTATCACAACACAGCAGGGTCAGGCAGCATAGCGTAGCCAGCCAGCCTCTCTCTCTACAGGCTCACAGCAGCCCTCAAAACGCCGGAAGGGCACAGTCTGCAGGACACATTACGCTAAAACGAAGCATCTTGAGTGAGCCCCCGTCTTTCTCTTTCTCTTTCTCTGTCCCTGTCTCTTTCTGTCAAACCACTTCTCCTCCACCGACGGTCATTCACGTTCACGGCACACTCCTCTTCCGCCACGGCAAGCAACGCAAGGACGTTACAATGTGCTCTTAATTGTACATCCCCCCCCCCCTGTCTCCGCGTCTTTACCAGCAGCGGACGTAACAGCAGGAAAGGAGAGAGGAGAGGAGAGTGGGGGGGAGACTGTGGGAGAGGGAGGGAGAGAGCGTGCACGCCAAAGTTAAACTGCAGGGGTAAGTGGCAGTCCGGCCACGGGTGAGGTAATGCGGAGCTGACAGCTAAAAGGCGACAGGGGCTGCACAGATGTTGGAACCTAGGAGCCAATAGTTTTTCTTTTCTTTTTCCAAATCTACTGGGAACAAGGGTACAACGCAGAGCTTACGTCAGCTGCAGCCCATCGCTTTAAAGTCAACGGTGTTTTCTCAATGCGTGTGATGCCATCACAAAGTTCGCGGCTCAGTCTCTGCGGTGTAGACTGTGATCGCCTCAGGGTCCGACAGGTGCAAGCTGTGCGACCATTTAACGTGTTTTAACAGAGAATATAAAATACATATTTCAAGTTTATCTAGTGTCACAAAGCCGGTTCAGTCATGTGATTCAGCGTGGTGCATTTAAGTGACTAAAGTTGATCAAGATGTTTCCCTGTGGCTTCACACTTGTCACTTATTATCACTTTTAAGTTACTCGACGTAATATTTATATTATTAGTAAAATATACAATAAGTGCCAATATGTATCCAAAGTGCAAAAACCAAGTGCATATTCCTCAAGTGTCATAGTATTTTAAATGTACTAGTACTACTACTAATCACTGGATTATCGGCACCAATATGTAATCAGTCCAGCTGAGCATGTACAATGTAAATACACCATTTGTATGTATATGTCTTCTGCATAAAATAAAAAAACAAGTATGTTTTACGTGATTAAATATTAATTTAACACACAAAAGCTGTCTAATAAGTGAGGTGGAAGAAAAAGCACATAGTTTTAATCAAGTATCGAGAAGTAAGCAACACATGAAAACAAATACTTCAAAGTACTCGCAGTTCAGTAGTGTTGTAAACTACTCTACATATACACTTAAACACTGAAGTGTTTTGTATAGAACTTTTGAAATGATATCATCAACCTGGTTATAATGCCACCATGGACAAAAACTCGCTATAAATATGAGTGAACATATCACTAATCATGGGCAATTTCAGATGTAAGTAACTCTTAGTGTGCTCCTCATATTTTGGTTTCAAATCTGGACCCAAAACCCAGGAGGCAACACCTCATTATAATGTGTAACTTTTTACTCTAGGGGGTGCTCTAACACAAAGTACTCGATATAAAACAGGGAGATAAACTGGCCATGTAATAGGAAATCAAAGGCAGTGCTGGTGCAAGTGTCAGCAGTAGTCTCTAAGGTATTACAGTTCAATAAAGGCAAAGCACAAATGTTTCATCTTGTTGTGTGCCGAGACATTATTGCTCCTGAGGATGTGTAGTGAATGAATACATCCTGCACAGTCTACTCTGCAGTATTCATTTCACACGCTGCTGCATTTGAGGTGTTTCTGTATCTGTTCTTTTAACATTCTCTTTCCTGCGCTCACATAACCTTGCGCCAATAAAAATATGTGGTATCAGTTATGTTAAATGCATGGCCTCACTGGGTATAATATATACAGTTTACGTTAAAGGATGTTTTAGGTCAGCAAAATGTCTCAACAACAGCATTGGTGCTAATAAGAAAGGTCAGTGAGGAGTAAATAGTGAATGGGTGGGGGGAACTGGCATCAGACCCAGAGTCACAGATATGGTGATGGTGCTGTATTCAGCTTCCACTGTACTGTGCCACTGCAGAGCCAATCACCACTATATGCAGAGGGAGAGAGAGAATATGAGGAGGAAAAGGAGGCGACAGCAAAGGCAGGGAGGAACTAACAAATACAGATTTATGACCAAAACAAACTGTAGTTTCTCTCTCTAATTAATTGGCCTGACTGTTATAGTATTCAACTAATGTTCAATGGTTTTAACTTGCTTAGGTAAAATGACTTTCAGAATTTATGTGTAGCACATTTTTGTTTATGGTAATTCCCTAAAATAAACTTCCATTAAAACAAAGAATTTTTCAGGAAAACAGGAAACACAATTATGCGGAAGAAGTGACCAGATAAAAACTAAGCGGGCAACAGATACAGATACAGGTCACTGTTTAAAGTGATATAACAAGATAATCTGCTACATTATTACACTCTCCAAACACACATGTGTGATCAACATTACAACTGGAACAAAAAAAACTTACTAACTCTACTAAAAAATAAAAGATTAACCTTTAGTCCAATTAGCTAATATTTGAGCATAATTTATAAGCTTTATTGTTATAGGCCTCAGATGTAAAACCTAAGCTTCCCAGGTCAAACATTTTCCCCATACTCCATATGTGTAACTGTACCTTGTCCAAAAAAAGATGTGTCCTGTCTGCATTTGAGCAAACTCAAATCTGTCTGTGATGACACTGTGGAAAGATGCTAGACAAGCCGCAGGTCTCATTTCATCTTCCTATATTTGCCAACACAAGTGAGGTTAAAATGTTCACCTTGTAAGATGACACCTTTGAATGTGCCTGCAAATGAAATGTATAATGTAGAAATATGTTATTGTGATAGTCCACCAATAAAAGACAAAAAGAAATGATCAAATGGCATTTTTTCTATCATCATGAAATTTAATTCAGTGTGGTCTTTTACGTTCCTTGTAAAAAGTTAATTCAAGCTTTCCGTTTCTGTTTAAAATATCTGGTGAGTGCCTGTTTGATTGCATGTAATTGTTTCCAATGGCAGTAAGCGCACTTGTCCATTGTGACTGACTTGTGATATATATAATATGATGTGTATATATATATATATATATACATGGTGAAAATGCAGTTTCATGTTTAACACGTCTAAGTGTGTTTTTTCCACCACTGTTTAACTTTGGACAAGGCCAGGTCATATGGAGATGTTTCCAATCTCTATTTTACATCTGTTACAATTAAGGGAAGTTTATTAAAGTAACTGAGTTTCTCTGGTGTGTAGTAGGTTCTGTGAAGGATTTTGAAATTACAGAGCTTATCATTTTATTTATAAGACCTTTTTCTGCCCCAGTAAGGTCCGTGACCACCAAGTGAGATCCTAAAGCTACACCCTCTCTTTTTTTTCACTAGGTAAAAACTTAATTGTCTGCCCTTAGATGATCACAGATTATGGAAATATGTTTTGTAACTATTTCTGTGCGGCAGCTCCAAAGGGTGTCCAGATACATTTTGTAGACATATGTATGTGTGTTACAGGCAACTGGTAGGAATTCATCAGTTGTTGAAATGACGTTAGGTTATTACCATGATACAGATCATTAATAATACATATTTCTTTCTGAATCCATAACCTAAAGCCAAATTTTAACTTGGGGTTGGACATCAGGGAGATAGGGTAAAGTTTTCCTCTAAATATTTATTAATCTTTTTCCATATTTTAATTGTGTGAATATTTATTGAATAGTTTTTAACGTTCTTAGTTGTTTATATAGTATGGGATGTGGGATAAGTTGCTGAGATGTAATATATGTGTGGCTTTTAATTTCATTATTTAATAGAATAATGGATCTGCTGAGAAGCCAAGTAATACAACTTCATCTATCCATCTACTTAAGGATTAATAGTAGAAAAAGACTTTCCTTAGTAGAAGATTTGATTGTGTGTTACTCCTGCAAAAAGCTGCATTTCAACAATAGTTACTTCACACAGTTCAACCCAAACAAATGCTTGTGTGGCTCTGTAATAACAAATGCAGTCAAGCAAAACACATCTGGGATTTCCCTTCTGATTTAATTTTAAAGTGCATTTTATATTTAAAATTTCATTCAGTTTGCTGTAGGAACATGTTTCATCTTCATCTTTCGTCGCAGTATGAGAAAACCAGATAATTACAAAACAGAAGAAACACCTTTTAAACCTGTATATTGGAGATTTGCAGACAATTCTGACTACAGTGCTGGTTTATGATGAAATCACGTATTTAATTTGGCTATTATATTAAGACAAGAATGGTTCTTCAAACTAATCTGACAACATCCACACTTCTGCATCTGCATCTGTAGAATTAAATTTAACATTTAATTTTCAGCTACAAGATACTATTCAAAGAAGAAGATATTTTAATGAGTAGAAGGGACTACATGTTGCATACAGTGCTTCCAACAGCACTGAGCCTCTGCTGATGGTTACTACCATTTACATGTGCTGTAAAGCCTGAGCAAGGCCTGTGTTGCCAAACTCAGCAGCACTGCAAAGCTGTTACTGTTTGCTTTAAGTAAAGCTGCCAGCAGTCTCTAGAAAAATGACAAGTGTGCAAACATGAGGTTAGGGGCACAGCCTGAGTGCAACACCACAGCAACAAGATACTTGTCACAGATAATGTATCAGCACCACAATATCAAAGATGCAACCAGCTTTTTTCACTTCTCATGCAGGATTTTGCTGTGTTTTATTAATTCAGCAGGTAGCTGCTACGTGTAGTCCTCTAGCCCAACAAGGGGTACTATGTATTGTGTGGGATCTCATTGAGTATGTGTATGTGTGTGGAAATAAACAATAACTAATTGTTTCTTTGTGACATGTTTTAGTAAATAGCACAACAAATCAATTCAAAGACACATTCCAAGATGAGAAGATTGTTATGGATTAAATTAGTGACTGAAACAGTGTGAGAGAAAGACAGAAATTTCATGCAAAATAATGCAATAGTCAAGACAAAAAATATTTGGGAAATAAGATCTAATAGGTTAAGGTTGTTCTGATGGAGAAAGAGGGGATTTAGCAAATGAGGCATTCAAGGTGAAGGGGAGGTGAAAAATGAAACAGCAGCAGCACTAAAGAGATCTGTGTAGACCTCCTCCCTCTTTTTTAAAAGAGGAAACACCTAGAACAAAAAGAAATACCAGATCCACTGGAATACAGACAGTGACACTGAACCCCACTTCCATTCATGGTGGAATGTAGAATCATTACAGGCTTATATTTTTTCTCACAATGTGGGAATCTTATCAGCACCACCTTAAACAAGAAGTAATTCATGTTATAAAGCAAGACCTATAAGGCCTTATATATATATATATATATATATATATATATAGTGGCCCACAATCCCATATTCCCAAACAACATTAAAATCAATCTTAAACAAATTGCCACTTAGTGGAAACAGAGCTTTAAGGGTGCCAAGGCAGTGCCCAGTTTGGAAATTTGTAATCCTGCTTTACATTATATAAGAAGACTTTTAATCAAGAGGGGAAGTGGTTTGGTCTAATAAGTGTAGCAGCAGACAACATATCAAAGATATTATGACAACAATATAGCATAAATTAACATACTGTGTATTCCAAGAGGAAATAACTACACAACTAAGGCAATGCGCTCTCTGATGACAACACATAATAAAGCAGGAAATAAACATGTAAAGAAAAAAGCCTTTCTTTCAACATACAAAGATAAACACTGAGGAATATTTGTCTGGTCACCGTAGTTCTAATGTTTCTAGAGCAAGTCCAAGTCCAAAAGACGCACAAGGTCCATTGAGCTAAATTGTAACAGTAGCCACACCACACCTCTCCTGTAATACACCACAAAGACATAATCACTGTTCCCTGTATGAAGGATTAACAGTGTTACAGAACAAATATTATGGATGACAGTGAAACATAAAGCATCTAATAATTGTGTGAATGTGTTATTTATCTTCGGGGGATCAATGAATAAAGGCTACACACTGCAGATCCTAAAGTGGGTCTGAGAAGGGTGGAAGTCAGTTACCCAGTTACCTTGACACGTACTGTACTGTGTACCTCCTGGCTGTTGTGTTTTCGTTACTGTAAAGTCTGGGTGAAACAGAACAGACTGACCATGAGAGAGAGGGCTACCCTACTTTAACAAGGGCACTCTGTCCCCTATCCAAATGTATTTTAAGAAGGCAATAACACAACTATAATAAAACATAGAACAACTTTAGAGTGATTTATACATTATAAACTATGGTGTGGACATAAGGCAGCATCTAGTTTTAATGCAGGAGACTGGTTATCCTGCGGCTCTAACAGTCTTTACAGCCCATTACAGGCAGAGTTGAAAAGCTTTGTCAACACCACGCATGCTGATCGCAGAGGCCACATCGCCACCGCTGCATGAGGGACAGCAGCACATTCATCTCTCAAAAAAAAAAAAAAAAAGTGGGGAGCCAGCAGTTTTTGTCTAAATCAGCTGACAGCACCGATAGAGTAAAGGAAAGCTACAGCAGGGAGACTACAGCCGTTTACCATGCGCCAACACTGGGGGTGAGTCCAGTGTAACGCAGGCAAAACACTGAGACAAGTTGAATATCATTTGTCATTTAGATGCGCAGCGCACTGAGGACTAACAGTGTCGATAAATCTGTGGTTTAAAGTGCATAACAGAGACAGAGAAAACTAGTCGAGGCGGTGGACTGAGCACTGAAGCTGGGATAAAGCAGCAATATCACGCTGCAGCACTGAAGCATGTGGTTGGTTATCACACCATATAACATTATATATAACATTATGTATTATAGACAACCTCCAGCTCAAGTTCTAGTCCGGACGATGAAAGTGTGTCCCTGCTGTATTGCTTGTGGCGTTTAGTTAACACAATAAGAAAGTTAGAAGGATCCGTGCGCTTGTGAGTGAGTTCCGCAGTGAGCTCCCAAAGAATCAACATAAATAACCAATGCTACGCCAAAAAAATCAGATCATAACTTGAAGTTACAGTTATGCACGTGGAAATTCTTACCGGCGTGTTTATCACCCATGTCCCCTGGCTGTGCAGAAGTTGCAGAGACTGAAGACGTAGGCTGAGGGAGTGCGCTTGGAGCTGATACGCGCTCGTTGTCTCAAGTAGTAGCCTAAACTGCAAGATGTGCTCCTTGTGGGAGTCCCTGAAGCCCGAAGTGCGTGGGAGACCCGCCGGATGCAGAGCTCGATAATGAGCTCCTGCTTATACCGCTTGGTGTATACACGAGTTTCTGAGTAAGGTGGACTGAAGGCTCAGGTAATGCATGAGGGTGGGGTGGAATCTGTGTGTGTGTGTGTGTGTGTGTGTGTGTGTGTGTGTGTTGCAGGGGTGAGCAGTTGCAGGGTATGCATTCTGCCTTGATGCAGGACTACACTGATGTGCTGAAACAGTGGAGCTAAACTGGAGAGATGGTTATTTCCTTTCAAACTGGAAGTGAGACCTAATTCTAGTTTATACTTGACTGTGCTCTGTATAGATAAACTCAGATCAGTCCTGTTTTCAGTTTGGTGCTGTTATCTCAGTGGCTTTATACTTTTATTTATTTATTTTACCAAAACTAAAACTGTAAGTATCTGCAAACATATGAATGTAGTTATGGTATAATGTAAGCCCAGCCCACATAGATTTATACAACAACAGAAATGTACAACATTTATATTATTTCTATTAAGAATAAATGTGTGAATACATTTGAGATTTTCACACTCTCATCATCTCTACAACAAAAAAGGCTGTTTATATAAAGTTTAAAATCTAATTAAATACAAATGAAATAATCCATCTTCCATCAAAACTGAACAGCCACTCAATACTGCAACAATATGCACTATTACATGAATATTGCAGGCTTTGAGAGCTATTTCACTCAAACTTTATGTAATACTTTAGTGCGTGCTCCAGTGAGGCCAGTAAGAGCATGTTTGCAAGTATAATATACTGATGTTTGTCCCAAGTTCATCAAGTGCAATAATTAGCACCATCTAATCACATATTGTTCTGTATTACTTTACTGATAGGAAATACAGATGATATTTTGCTGAGGGACATCAATATTTTATGAATGAATCACAGATCAATAGTCACATCCGGAACATCTGACTCTTTATTGCACCCATCTTGATTACTGCAATAGAATTCAGACATCGTGTGCAATATATACAAAAACTGTGCATTCAAGACAGCCAGTCTGTTACAGTTGGGTTTTTGCAAAAAGCTTACGTGGACCTTGCTCATGTTGTGTAATCAAATAATGTCATCATGAAATACCAGGGCAGATGTGTACACAGCAACATAGTGTATGAATAAGAGTGTGCTGTTTCATTCAAGAGCCCGTCATTATGTATTTTTTTATTACACCAAAATCAAAACAAAAACTTTACATAAATATATTTTTTGGAGTAAGAGGTTGTGAGAGGTTGATGCTGTCGTGCTCTGTGGTTATTCGGGTGAAATAAACATCAGGACTTCACAGTAATCAGAAATCCCACACAGCGTCCACTTCACATGGAATGATTGTGTAAACGACTGCAGACTGCTGAAGACCACAAGCACTCAGTGACCAAACTCAAAATCTATGCAGAAAAAACAAATAAGTGACAGTGTGGTATTATCTAACTGACCCATTGATCATTGTCTTAAAAAGCTCCCAGTCAGCACTCTGATAGGACGCTATGATAACAGCTAGAGTTTCCTCTGATGGTATAAAAAGCCTGTGCTGCTGGTATAAGATGTTTGTAGCCTTTAGACTGAAACAGAAGCCTCAAGGCCAAATGACGTTCAGCATCATGCATCTGTGAAATAGTTGTTATTATTCATGCTACCTGGACATAGATGCAGTAAGATGAATGGTTGTCCAACTTGAATGGCCAGCTATTCTGATTTCAGACTTTACACTTCCTGTCACATGACCGAGGCCCTCCATGCCCCGCTGCCGACACAGGCAAAACACGGCTGGCGTCGGTTCACAGCAAATCGATGGGAGGACCTGAAAGAGGACACCTCTGCTGAGGAAAAATGCACGGCATTGATCAGAAAGGAACTTAAGGTCCTCTTCAGAGAGAGATGAGCGTGCACGAGCACTGCGTTGTTGCACAGCAGAGCTGCAGCACTGTGCAGCTCTTAACTAAAATCTGAATCACAAACAGGTTTTACCTTCTGTAGCTACTTAAATATTTATGATTCTCACCCTTTTTTGTCCACTGACTTCGTTCTCTCTGTTCCTCTCTATGCATCCCCACCTCGATCTGTCCTGTTCCTGTTTCACTCCTGTCATTGTCATCCCTCCTCTGCTCTCCTCAGCCCTCCTCCTCCTCCTCCACTCCTCACACATCTCCCTGTCCTCCCCTGCCCCAGACCTGCACCCACAGGATATCATCTAACCTGGCAGTGTGTCCTTGGGTTCATATAGTGGCAAAGACATATTGTTGTCCTTTCCCTGTACACTGTATCTTTGCTCAGCACCCCCACTCGTATATACCTCCACATTTCTGTATGACCACATCGTTGTTTTTTTTTCACCAAAGTGAGATTGTGTTGTAATGTTCCTGTAATGAGGATGCATCGCCTGCTTCAGTTAAAATTAATTACTTCATTTATTTGTTCAGCTGTATTACAGCATTTCTCCATGCAATATTGTCCACAGCTAAAGTGGCTCAGCAAGTCAAGTGCAGATATTGCATTGGAGGAGAGCCCTGGTTACTCTGCAGACACTGCAGTGCAGCCTGTCACAGTAAATTCTACCTTCTTCACCTATTTCTGGCAAACTAGTGAGAAGTTGTTGAAACTTGTCCAGATGCCAGCTGCAACACCTTGTGTCATTAGTACTGCTCAGCTTCTGTCAGAGGCGTCTTCTTCATTCTCTCTTATTCTCATAAAACTGTTTAATAAGAAGAATATTTATATTTTACATATATACTGTGACGGCACAAGAAGCGGATAGTTTGAATTTAGTCAGAATTAACAGTATTGTTCACACCTTTGTTTTTCTTACTACAACATGGCCTTCATTTTACATATTGATCATGAGTTACAGATTTTAGTCAAATATATTGATCTGCATAACCACTGCTGTGGAGGAGGGGAATAGATTTCCCTGTAATAAAAGTGAAAGTACACTAAATTAAATATCTTTCAATCACTGTCTATCTGTGAGGCTAGATACAACTTCCGTTTCTGACTATTTGTGTTTAATATGCCACTAGAGGGAAGTGAAATGCTGCCTGTGGAGAAAAAGAGGATGAAGAGAAAAGGCTCTGATGCATTTAAGAACTCAAGTATATGCTTATATACAGCACCAAGTATTTTTAAGCATACTAGCTGACATGGTAACTATGTAGGCTGTGTTTACTGAAGTAAACAGAATGATTGTACTATAGTATTTTAAGTACATTTTAGAAACGTTACTTCTACTTGTAGTGTAGTGGACTACTTGACTTTTATTTAAGTATTGGGTTTGTATCAGTACAATTAATAGCCTACCCTATCAGCTATAGAGCGGAGTTCATGTGTCGGAGCTTTAGGTGAGTCATTGAAAGCAGCATTAGCTCCACTAGGACGGGTTCCTGTCAGGAGGTTGTCACAAACATGGCGTGGAGAGGCTGTCTGAAGACATGGCCCAATCCAGGCTTCTTCACATCTCAAAACACAACTGTTCAAAGCTCCAGGTGAGCAAACATGAAGCGGTTTAGTCGCAGCGTGTGTCCAAGGAAGACGTTCATCGTCAGGGCATGTGTTTGTCTTTCGGACAGCAGTGTGGGATTATTTGTCCTTTCCGTACTCAAACTGTGTTTGATTTGTTTACAGTGAAAAATCCACAAGACAAGCATCGTTCATGTTGTTTTATTTGTGGCATTGAAAATGAACTGAACTGTTAAGCAGCGTAGTTATTGCAGTTTTTCTCACTGTCCATTACTGACTGCATTTAGCAGCCTGCTGGATATATGTTTGACTCACCGAGGAAAGCTGCAGTTTAACGGAGCTACAATAAATTTAACATTAAATCCAACTGCTCAGTTGTGACGATTTAATTGTTTTTATTTTCTAATGTTTTTTAAAAAAAACAAAAAACCCTTGTTTGTGTTTTATACAAAAACAAGCAAAAACACATAATTTGAATTGCTCCGTTTAGCAGTCAGATGAGTTGCCAGAAAAAAAAACAAGTGAAAGGAGAAAGAAGCCTTTCTGAAGTTCTGAACCAATAGAAGCAGGTGATTCAGAAAGGTTCACTGTTTGACACGTTTGGTTCGACGCGTTGGCGACACCTACTGGAGAAGTGCCTGTACATTTGATGGAAATGGAGCTTGTTTGGGAGAAGGAAAGTGTTTTGGCACTTTAGTTTCTCTTTAGATAGATTAGATTAGATAAACCATTCCTGCTTTCCAGAATATTCCTTCATGGGAAACAGATGTTGCAGGAAGATGTTTCTTGGCCAGATGATGCAGATTATGGTAAATGGCCCAGTTTGTGACCCAGTATTGCAGAGAGTAATTGATGCTGACACATAGTGTTGAATCTCCACTGTGGCATCAGCAGTAACATCAGTGAGGAGTCTAAAACATTAGAGGCACATCTTAACATAAGTCAGAGGTCAAAGGTCAAGGACCTCCAGTACAACTCCACTGCCCACAATGACCTTAATAATAAACATGTATAAGAATCATCACCGTTTAAAAAAAGTAGAATTCACAGCAGATCTGAATACTTAATACTTATAAAAAGACATACACCTCAGTTATATGCACATATTTTGACAGACTCAACCTCTACAACCATCAGAGGTGTGGTTTCCGCCGCGAAGCCAAAAGACCACAAACAAAGAAAGGTAATGTCAACCAAGAAGCAAATGCATCACCTTCTGAAGTTGGCACACCAGGGCCTCCACCTCCTCCCGGTCGAGTCTCCAGACCGACACTTTTCAAACCACTAATGTTTACAGTAGGGGTACGTCCTCTCATTTTTCTTCTACAATGATTTACTTCTGTTAAACTAATGTAAGATGATAGAATCGTACCATAATGCTGTGTGGGGCATTATGGTGGTGCTAGACGTTGTCTGACACCATGTCAGTTTACAGGCTGCTCCTTTGGTGTGGCGGCTATTCTGCAATACGAGACCCTGAAGTCAAGGGTTCAGACTGGAAAAGAGGAATCAGAAAAGTACACGGTACGGGTTTTAACTACTCCCCTGCTGTTAATTTATACTACTAGTTACCACTATTCAGCTTACAGTGAATCATCTCAATTTGACATATTACCAGGAGTCAAAGGATTTGGCGTACTGGCATGAGTGGTGGAACAAGCTGTCAGGCTTCCAGAGACAACTCATCCTCCTGATGTCCATGGTGGATGGCGTGTGGAACAGTCTCACAGAGGGACAAAAGACTGTCACTGGTGGCTTATCTGCAAACACAGACCCATTTAGTTCCTGTGTTTTAATTTTTGGCATCAACATTTTTATACCTGTTGTTATTCTTTTTAATTACTAATACCTATAATTAATTGCAGGTATTATCGCAGTAAATGCTGTGGTCTTGTGTTGCTGGCGGATCCCTTCAATGCAAAGAAGCATGATTAAGTACTTCACTTCAAACCCAGCCTCCAGTGAGTATACCAATACCTGTTGGTATTGTTGTTAAATAAATAAATAAACCCATGAAATAAATGCAACACTTTTTTTTTTATTTTTTTGCCAGGGTAAAATTTGCTTTTGGTTTGTTCCAAGTGCATATTTAATGTTTCTGTCCATTTTTTTTCCACCACCAGCAACACGGTGCCTTCCCATGGTCCTGTCCTCCTTCAGCCATTACTCCTTTATGCACATGGTGGTCAACATGTATGTTCTGTGGACATTCTCCTCTGGAATTGTCTCTCTCTTAGGAAAGGAGCAGTTTCTGGCAGTTTACCTGTCTGCTGGTGAGTCAAGCATTACACCTTTAACACGCATTACACTTTTAAAATACACTTTTGGGAGTGAGAAAATGAAACATCTCATTCTCATTATTTTCAGGTGTGATTTCCACTATGGTTAGCTACATGTGTAAAACAGCCAGTGGACGTCTCTATCCCTCTTTAGGAGCAGTAAGACATTTACTAAAATCCTCATGCAGGTTAATACAAAGTAAGTATATTAATGTTACTCATTTGATTTGCCTTTCTTTGATCCTTAGTCAGGTGCTGTCATGGCGGTCCTCGCTTCAGTCTGCACAAAGGTACCAGAGGCCAAATTAGGCATAATCTTCCTCCCCATGGTTACTTTCACAGCAGGATATGTAAGTGTTGCACCTCATGTTTGTATGTGTGTGTGTGTAATAGTATGCACTTGTGGCCATGTGTATCTACTATGATGTCTTCATTAAGTAAATACACATAAAGCATAACGTGAAAACATAGTTTGTAATTTTAATAAGGTGTTGATGTTCCCATGTTGTGTTTTCACTGCAGGCTAGAGACTAAGAGTTCATGAATGCACAGTACAGAGATAGAGTTGATGCTCTTCAGTACATAAGTAACTTCCTGTTTATGTGATTGGTTTGTTTTAGGCTCTAAAAGCACTGGTCGCCATAGACACAGCAGGGCTTTTACTGGGATGGCGGCTATTTGACCATGCAGCTCATCTTGGTGGAGCGCTCTTTGGAGTGTGGGTATCCTGGTGTTCATTCATTTTACATCAGTCCAAAAAGAATCAGTTGTTTTTGTTTTGCTTTTGTTGGGATTTTACAGCTTTAAACAAAGAAAGATACTGTACTTACTGTATATTTGTTTACTGTAAACCAGTAAACAAATAACTTGTTGATGTGTGTTTCATTTCGGACTGTGTCAAGTTTTACTTGTCCTCAAAATCTGTGATGGTTAAATGGTAAGAAATGCAGTGGCTAGTACTAGAGTAGTTTGACGTAGACACATCTGACTTTTTCTGCAGCTTTCAAACACATCACAAATGCGGTTTCACAAGCAGAATGATGTTCCCATTTTTCCTCAATGGTGAAAAAAATGTCAAATGATAACAACTGATGCATTTTATGAAAAGCAGCTAAAAACTCCAGGAGGAGATAGTAAGGTTACTTTGAGCTAATACTGTTTTGTCTGGTCACAATTTTAGTTTGTGTTTGTTCAGTAAACACCACACCAGAGGATGAATTCATTTTAACAAACCTTTTCATATTGGGATTTTCAATGTGCCATTTTTGGTAACTGGAAGTTTTTACACTTGCATTTGTTGTAGTAACTGTACACACCTAAATCATCTCATGCATTATACAGTTATTGGGCTTTAAATGTGGTTTGGTGGTTCCACCAAGTATCTTGCTCTGCAGTTACCACATGTAAACTGTCTCTTTGTGTATGTTCTCCTGCAGATGGTATGTGTCATATGGTTACAAACTGATTTGGAGGAAGAGGGAGCCCCTTGTGAAGCTGTGGCATAACATGCGTTCTCCAGGAACCGGCGGATCCAGGCGTGGGGGCAGTGGTAGTGATGGAGGACCCAGACCTCAGTAAAGCTATGCAAGGACATTTTCCACTAAGATGGAGTTGTATGTTATAGTTTGTAAATATGCAGATAATTTCTGTTATTTCAGATTGTAGTAATTCCAGATTTACTATGTAGACTGATTAAATAAAAAAAAAAGTGCTGTGCTACATTTTAACAAAGATAAAAATATTTTCCTTCTCCTACCTCTTAATATTCCAAAGATGTTTAACCTTCACTATTTATGAAAGTTGTCATAAACAGTTTTGACAGCAGCTGTTGTTGAGCATGGTATTGCTAGCAACTGTATTAGGCTGAATAAAAAACCCAGAGTACTCACTGTTTATGTATATTACAGTAGGAATGAAGTTTATCAATTAAATGTATTTATCTACTTGCTGACCTACATGTTGGTGGGTATTTTTTCAGGCCCAAACATCTAACATTTACTTCCACAGACCGTTATTAGCGCGTTACAAAAATAAAATATATCAAATAATAAGAAATGTAAAACCAAATGCATCAGTTACAAACAAGGCAAACTGTTTGTATAAATAAAGGCAGCTTTGGTAATAATACAGATTGTTTTATAAAATATGTAGATGAAATTCTCAGTCTTCCAGGTGGAGTTTCAGATTCAACTTCCAGATACTTATGTTTCATCATATTAACATACAGTCTTTAACAATCCTTGTTTGTGAGATTTCATCTTTGTTCTGATGATACCATGGTGAAACTTCTCAGCAACATGAAATATAATAAAGATGTTATGAAAACATAACAAGAAGTGCCACATATTATTGTGTACAGCCTATGCAAGGCTCAAACCATGAATGTGTTAGTCTGTCATCTGATACACAACTGTTCCCGGTATCATAATCACAATTTGAAAATGTCAGTTTGGTAAATCATGGTTTCTTGCCACTGATCAGACACACACAAAAATATAGAACTACACTGGGTGACTAAACTAAATATCTGCACAGACTGAGCTGTTACTTGAGTCTGTCTTACAGTAATTCCAATAATAACACCCAAACACTTCCTCAGCCTCTGCTCTTGTGGTTGGCATAGTTGGGAAAGCCAAACTGGGACACCATCACATTTGAGAAGGAGAGTGGCATGAAGCCATAGATCTGTGACAGCCTGTTCAGACAGTAGGACCTCTGAAGAAGGTGTTCAGGACGATGCCACATACCCTGGTACCCACTGCTGGCATCCTTTTCCAAGTTGCGTAGGTCAACAGGTTTGACGAAGACCCCAGATGGTTTGTTAATGCTGCCAATAGACTTAAAGTGTTTCCTTAAATACAGCGATACAACAAAGTTCATGGCAATATCATCACAATTCTGCGTTTCATCCACGAGTGCATGTACTGCCTGAGGTTGGTCCTGGAAGAGCTGCAGGTAGCGGCGGTGGAAGAAGGCAGCACCGATTAACACCATCGAGTATCTGCAGTGAGTGGATTGATGAAAGAATAGAAAATGGTCTTTCACAGTGAAATGAGAAAGTGAGACAAAATGTGGTACATCATGTGATACGATGCATCATATGATGAAAATAAGAAGCAGGACTAACTTGTCGCCTCCTGCTGATTCTGGATCTTGTAGTTCAAAGCTGCCATAACTGTGTACTCCTCCTGGTGCTGAGACATGTTTTCGGGGCACAAACCCAACAATCTGATCTGAAAATTGCTGTCAAACCAAAGACAAAATATGTGTGTGCTGCAGTTCACATCATTCCAAATAACAACCAAAATGGAACAGGTATTAAAAGTTTTCACCTTCCAGACAGAGAAAGCAAAACTGATGTCAGGAACGCTGACCAGGGTGTCGTCATCCAGCATCAACACAGCTAAAGATCAGGAGAAAAAAAATATCAAACTCCACTGAAAAAGTGATTAAAGCCAAATAAATGTATATCTTTGAATAACCCAAATATTCCACATTAATATGCAGACATACTGACCATCAGACTTAATCTCAGGGAAAGTTTGTAGTCTGTTGCGCATTAGATTGCTCTTCTGCTCCTTGAACACCACAGGGACTGGATGAGGCCCCAAAGAATCCCACAGTTTTAGTGGTGTGGGCTCACCAAGGTTATTCCACACTATGACAATCTGCTGAAGATGAGGCACCGCCTGGTAATGGTTTAGGAGTTTGAGCAGGATATCTGTGCGGTTGTAGGTCTGGATGATGATAGTGAACATGTGTTCACCCCCTGAGCTGTCAGCATAGTGTCCCTCTGCAGGTCTCTCCTCTTGTGATGTTGTCCTGCGTAGCACTCCTAGGACATCAGCAACCCCTTTGTCCTCTGCAGGGGGCAGCAGGGCTGTCAAGGCTGCGCCAACCAGAAGGATAAACAGGATTGGCCAAACCAAATGGCTTCGCCGGAGCCCCACGCAGCAACGGAGGACCCTTTAACAGTACACAATGCAATGTCATTATTGTGTTAAGAGACGACGCCATAATTCAAAAGGGCCATGTGCTGAGCACATCATATGAGACAGAAAGGTACACCACATTCAGATGAATGGCAACAGCACGTATATGTAAGGCTTCGTGAGCTTTTCAATTTATATTAAAAAAAACAATTAAATGAGGCTAGTGCACATAAACAGAGTTAACAGTAAGGTGATGTCAACTGCTGATAATAGCGCTAGATTAATGAGGGACCAAAACATTCACTAGTAAAGTGGAATAACGAATCATTTGCTGCAAATTCGTTTTGCAAGCAAATCCTACTGAAAGTTAGCTGAACTTAAACACTTTTTGCTATTTGAAAACATTATTGTTTAACAGTCGGCGACTTTCAGCCGCTAGTATTTCATAAAATATACGCCGTAACACAACACTTTAACTTTGCCGTACTTCCTTGCACGACAGTTAATAAAACTCACCTCATTTTGCTGCTAATTATTTACTTCACTTCGTCGCCATGTTGGCTGTTTCCAAAGACCCTGAAAGCTAAGAGCGCTGACAAGCTAACATTAGCTGTAACGTCGGATGAATGGAGGTCAGGACTCAATAATGAGCAGTCCTGGTGTTGTGTTCTTGTAGGAACTGGAAATATGTTGGAAAGTCATTTAATTCCGCATAGTATTGTCTTACATTACAGTGTCGTACGTTACTTCATTCACTCTATCTTTGTCGGGCTAAATAAGCCGATTGGTCAAGCGCTTGAACGTCACCTCTTTTGATTTTCCACTAGGGTCTCATCTCCTCCTCTTCCTCCTCCAGAAATGCAAATCCAAAAACATTTGGAGCGTAAAGCCAAAACTTACTGCGGTTAACAGCAGCTGAAAGTCCACCGCAGAGTTCAGGTACGTGGCGTGTGTGGTGCGTTATTTGTTATGGTTGTGTGTTTGTACTATTAATATTTAGAACTTAGGAACATTTCAGTTTTGGTCCCTTTAAAGCATTGCAGATTTGCAACGCGGTGGAGCACAGACTAGAGCAAGAAGACCATAATAGACAGAGGCGGTTTTAGCAATTAGGAGCCCAAGGAGGCAGCAGACAGAACAGGGGCCCTCTGTACCCGGTTTTTGACTCCTTATTTATCTAACAAGTGTTTTTTTTTGTCTTTGTAATTCAGGTTGCTCAGGACTAACCAGTGGAACATGTCTTCATCATCAGTGCTGAGTTGTGCTAGAGTTCCACTTTCCAATGGTCTGCAGATTCCAATATTTGGATTAGGTGCCTTTACTTACTTACTTATCTAAATACTTATTTATTTATTGTCCATTGGTGTCACAAACTACATTTTGATGAAAAACTAGTCAAATCTGCTGTCACAGAAATTACACGCAGGTTCCCTACTTTGCGTCTAAACACTAAATTCAGTGAAACTGACATTGCTTTTGCCTATCTTTCCTCTCCATGACAGGCACATCGCATAATGGTGGATACTCTCATGATGCCATTGTGTATGCACTCACTGAATGTGGCATTCGCCACATAGACACAGCGAAGCGCTACGGCTGTGAGGAGACTCTGGGTAAAGCCATCAGAGAGAGTGGGATACCTAGAAGTGATTTATGGCTCACCAATAAACTGTGGCCAGGAGATTATGGATACGCAGCTGCAAAGGAGGCCTGTCTTGACTCCTGCTCACGTATGGGAGTGGAATATTTTGGTATGGACTGTCATTAATGATTAATTTTGAACCGAATCTGCAGTTTTGTCATTGTACTTTTTATTATGACAGTAGGCAGTTTCATGTCTTCCATCACTAAATGATGCCTGCCTGTTGTCAGATCTGTACCTGATGCACTGGCCAGACTCACTGCGACCTGGTTGCTCCAACAGAAAGATGAGAGCTGAGACATGGAGAGCTTTGGAAGAACTTTATAACAAAGGTACAGAAAGGGAAGAACATGGTAGAGAACAGTTGGAAAGTGTGCACAAAGTATACTATAGATATCGTAAGTATACTATATGTTATAGTAAACTATAGTAGTACCTCATAGAGCAAAACCCTGTCTCTTTAGGGGTGTGTCGCGCTATTGGAGTGAGCAACTTTATGATCCACCACCTGGAGCAGTTACTGGAAGACTGTAGTGTGGTGCCACATGTTAACCAGGAAAGTTTTTTTCTTTATTATTTTGATGCAAATGCAGAAAATGTAAGGCTCAAATCATATATACTGTTTATTTACTAAATAATTGGTGTGAGGCCATTGAAT
>OMLM01004174.1:3290-14265 GCA_900302695.1 Helostoma temminkii | reverse complement strand
TTTTTTTTTTTGATGTTCGAAAACATTTAGTAAAGAAAACTTTTCTTCTCTAAAGTGAGAAAATTACATTTGAAAACTAACTAAAGATAATAATAATATAATTATGTTATAATTAACAATATAAAAAATAGAGTTAGTGTAAGGCGATATTCGAATCAATACATTACAGTAAAACAAAATTTCAAGAGGTTTACAATACTACTTACAATAATACTAAAATGCCAACAGCCAGTATCAGCTCTATGGTCTTACCCTTCTACATACACAACATGACATGGAAGACCTTTTTAAAACAATTTACCAATCTCCCTTCCCCCTTCCCCATCAAATCTCTACCTTCTGGTCCTGCTCAAGACGGTGCATTTTTTATTTATGTCCTCTTTTTTTGTTTTTAGTCTTTGTATGCAAATCCTGTCTGACTTGTCTGAATTATGTGTGTCTGTCCAGGAGCCTCTGTGATTCGGAGTGACTGAGGATTGCACACACGGTGATTGCATCCACTGGGCCTACTCTGAGCCTTGCATAAGTAATTGAGATGTCAGTATGTGTTCTCATATTCCCACAACAAAACTGTAGGAAAACATGCACTGTTGAAGGTCATTTGAATAATTCCTTAATGGAAGGGAGGCCTTGTTTTTCGGGATGCATGAAAAAGCAAATGTCAATGATCAAAATCAAGCAGCATCATATCTCACGGAGGCAGCACTGATTCCTGGAGCACTTCATCCTCTATCTCCCTCTATTTCTCTCTGAAAAGATAGATAAGGGATAAGTGTCTTTGTGCATATCAAACACAGCACAAGCTATCTCTCAAGGGTCTTTTTGAAACACAAATTGGTTTTGAGACATTTTCTATGTTGACCTTTTTGATTTGAAATAGAAACGACAGGCTTGTTCTCATAACAAACCCTTGGAGGTCAGTGACTAAATCATACACATACACCCTGGATACTAGGAAATATATCAATACATCAATAATATTTCATATACAGTATGAATTGTTAGTGTAGCTCTGGACATGTGAACATGACATATGACAGTTAGCTAGAATAGTTGCTTCACAGAGAATGTGTGCACAGAAAAAAAATATTAGGAATGCAAATAGATATTCTGTGGAAATGTGCATGATATAAAAAAATATTCCTTAATTAAAGTCAAAGACACAAAGAAACAAACAACGGAACAAACAGACGGAGTCCCCCTTATTCCAAAAATGAGAAGGAGAATAAAGAAATAAAGAAATATTACAGCAAGAACCTGATAGATCCTTCATTCACCAAGATGGAGCAAACATTTCATACCCTCTATGCTTTGTGTTTTGTCCGGGCTTGTGATGAATGAAGGGCCTGGCAACACACACCTGCAGTTCCCATCCACTACAGCATCATAACTAAAGGCTTGGCAGACTGAGATGATCTCCTACATCCGTTAGCCTGCTGTTGTCAAACACCATCATTCTCTAAAGACAACTCTGTCACATCAACCCTCCCACTGCAAAATAAACCCACCTTGATGAAAGACTGCTGCATGTCCATCAAAAAAATACAAATACACTGCAGCTGACACCAGCTGGAGTCACATTCTGTTATAACAGCATGAATCACACTATAGAGCCTGAAACGATATGGTATGGCTCCAATAATCACAATAAATATGTTCCATGAAGTAATCTTTAAAATTTTTTTAGGTTGTTTAGTAAATCTGTAATTTTCTATTTTTAGAAAGCTTATTGGAAATTAAAATTTACGCTGACATAAATTGTCCTAATCATCAGTGTTAACACGTTGTGAAAGTACTCTTTGTTCAAAGGAAAAAATTACTACATTGCGGTTGTATGTGTTCGCCAACCAATCAATTTGAGTCCATTGAGTCCAGTAGAACATTTGTGCAGGCATTTCTGATATATAGCATTGGTGAGAATGGGACAGACATGAGGTCACAGAAATCTTGACCTTTGACCACCAAAATCGAATCAGTTCATTCTTAAGTCCAATTGGATAGTAGTGCCAAATTTAAAGAAATTTGTTTGATGTGTTTTTGAGATGTGGAACAGACGTTGGTATGGATGTGAGGTCGCAATGACCTCGTGCTTTGACCACTAAAATAGAGTCAGTTTATCCTTGAGTCCAGTTCTGAAGGAATTTCCTCTAGGTGTTCCTGAGACCCCCACCCAACCCATCAGAGTGGGATGGATGGACTGACAAATGGAGGCATGTACAGACAGACAACACAAAAACACAGCGTGTTCAGCCACAGCTTTTGTTAGTGCAAAGGGAAAACATGCCAAGTTCTTTTTAATGCTTTAACTGCATCAGACTATATGTGACCCCAAAGGTTTCACTGGAGACATTCTGGTATATATATCACTTATCAGTGTAATAGATTACTTTGACCCTCAAATGTGGTATAGTGCATTCAGTGAATGCACTATACTATACCATGAATTCAGGTTCTTAATAAAACTTGTTCTGGTACTATGTAGACCTGTTTGTGTTAGTGGGTATGGAAGGTATATTGTCACAGATTCTGCATATTTTACAGTTCGAGGCTGAGCAACATAATTTAATCAAGTCCACAACCTGACTAAAATCAACATAAAAATAGACTGAGGCAGAAATCTTCTGCAGAACGTGAATACTGATAACTTCTTCCAGAATGCAATTTTTACAATGAGGCGTTTTATCAGGATCCACATATTCCTCCGACTTTGGTTTCTGATCCAGTACAAAGGCTCTTGTTGCTTTGTTTGTTGATTCTCTGTCAGACATTGTTTGTTTGGTTTGAGGTATTTTGGAAGGGTATTAAACCATACGTCAGAATTGTGTGCAAAGTTGGAGGTTTTACAGATGGCAGACGCATGCCAGGATCCTCAGCAGGAGCTTTATCTTTGTTTCTTAGTTGACAATGATCTTTATGTCGCTGTCATATACAACCAGGAACAACGACCACAAACATTGGAAACTTAACAGAAAATTTATCAGTAAACCACAGGTGTGAGTAGCTCAAGTGTATGTATGCTGAGCAGCATACTTACACTTGGGGTTACAACACACTTTGAAGATTTAAAGGTGAACCTCTGACAAAAGATCAAATATCTGACGCACTGGCATAAACATGTCCTCCCTACTTATCTTGACCTCTGTGTGGCTCTAACCACAGAGTGACACCTCTCTGTCATGTCTCTAAGGGATGACACACAAACAGTAAACAGTATACTTGATGTAATGTACAGCATCAGAGCATAAAGTAGCATACACATTCCCATGCAAACATCAATATTTCCCTGTGCTATCTAGGCAGAAGCAAACACAAGTTATGGAGGTTAATACTCCCTCCTCGTGTTCCCACCAGCTCAGGTAATTTTGTTATTCCATTTGTGCCCTCTGTCTACACCCACCCCTGTCTGCTGTACATAATGGCCCCAGCCGTAAGAGGAAGCAGGCGTTTACTTATACAAAACCTTGAGGAAATCCCTACCAATCCTCAGGGCTCACGTTCTGCAGCGCCCAAAACACAAAGGCTATGCAAATCTGCCCAGCCTGCGTTTATCTACCCTCGGTTTCCGTTTGCACCACGGGAACCGGCATTGTGCCGTGCGTGCCGATTATCACATGTAATTTACATAGAATACGCACAGGAAACAGTGCACTGATCTCTAACAAAGCAGGAAGGAGTCTCTATCGGCTCAGCAGCTATCTACAGTACAGCAAAATTACAGGTTTAGCTGTGGGGTATTAAACCTACAAGGTGTTTTTTATTTCTGGTGGGCAGGGAACACTATCTCCTCCAAATGTCGCTTGTTTATCTTCCTTGTTTGTTTTATAACCCAACTCTAGCAGACCCTTTCCGAGGAAGCTGCATCTTCAGTCGAGCTAATCTGCCCTCTGCCTGTGTTTCCTTTGTCACTGAATCCATGTATCAACACAGCGAGGTGCAGCCAGATCGAGGAGGTGTGTTAATTGCACAAAGACACTCATGCTAATATAGCTGGGAGAGTGAGTGTGTGTGACTGACTCAGCTGACACAAGACATGTTGTGAGTGTGAGGAATGGAAGTCATAACACTGCAGCATGGCTTCATCCATACAAAGGCTTGTACTGTAAGGAGTCTATCAGAAACTTGAGACATGAGGGCGAGATGAAAGATCAAATTCCTGATGCTTTACCTGAGGGGCTGCCTGAAGCAGAAAACTCCACAGCTGGGGGTCATTCAGAGGTCATTTTAGATAATGATTAATTTTCCGATCTCACATTATCTGAATGCTAGGGCTGTGGTATACATTCAATTAAGCAAGAATTTAAACATAACAAAATATAAAAGCATGCATTGTAGACAAAACACAAAAGCAAACATCGCGAGAAAAAGCTGCAGCCAAAGTGGAACAAAACTGATGATTAAAAGGCTGTTTGATTAGGTGACAGAAATCTTCTGTCATGCTCTGTAAGCAACTATGAAAACATTCATTCAGAGGAGATGTGAAATGGAGGCAAATCGTTTTCATCATCAATTTTGACTGACCTGCAGACAATAACTTGCTGTGGTGCCATGGAAATCAAAAACAAAAACACTATGGACAGTGATGTGATACTTCACCCTGCAAAGATGTTAACTGAATAAACTGGATACAACACAGATAGGTGCATTAAATAGGTGTATTAAAATGTGGTGTTAAGTTATTTTCCCTTTTTTTTAAGTGCACGGTGTATTTACTTAGTACTGCTTTTGCAGTTAATTAGAAAAAAGGACAGCTTACTGCTCATACATTACCTCAATAGCTGTGTTAATTATTGGTCTGTTCAAGTGTGGTCAGGCTATATCAAGCAGAACAGACACCCATCTGATTTTGTTCCAAGAAGACAGGCAAAAGTACACTGCCGTCATTAATATAACACTGATTCTTTCAGAACGGGCCCTCCGAAGGCCAGTCACAAGCCTAGCATGGGTTTCTTACAGTACAATAGGCACCCTTACGGGCTTATCATTCCCGTCATCTTCATCATTATAATAATCATTGGCGGCATGATGTGGCTCAGTCATCAGTTGTACGTATGACACAAGTGACTTTTCTTTTTCTCTTAACATTTGCAGATATAAAAGCAGGGCTGTTACAGAACGCAAACTATATACTGAGACCAGGAAATTTTAAATCTCAACCTTGCAACAACAAGAAGAAAGAAATCCTATTACACTGTGTTAGGATTTGATATGGGTATGACTGCTTTAATTGGCCACAAAGTAAATCCTACAGGGTTAAGTTTTATGTTGAGTTTGGTGTACCACAATGACAAATGAACACACAACCACAAATATATGACTGTTAACAACTGCTTTGGGGTTTATTTTACAATTGAGAAAGAAATGAAACAAACTAATCGGTGCTAAAAAGTTTTTTTTTTTTTACAATATTGTCGATAAAACATTGAAATGTATAGGCATTGTGCATCGCTTATTTATTTTCCACACCATTTCATGCATCAAATTGGATGCAAGTATAATTAAAATCATTTCTGTAAACCAAGCCAAAGAAGCTAAATTTGTATTTTCTTTAAAAAAGGACATTTTGTAGCTCTACAGCATATATCTATGTACACCATCTGTTTTTATTTTTTATCCTTTTTTTGTATATAAAATGACAATATAAAAGTTAGAGAATGCACACACCTTAAGATACAAAGAATGTTGAGCTGTTTCAAATGGTAAGATATGTCTTATGGAGTACTGACATTTCACTGCTAATCATTTACATGTAACGGACTGTTCTCTTTACAGTTGAATAAAGCGACACAATTTAGAAAGAGAAAGTTGTAACAAACCATACAACTGGAAAATTGCTATAAGGTGATACTTCACAACAAGGAAAAGTTTTTTTTCTCTTTTTTGAGCAAACTTGCATACTGACGGCCATTCATTTTTCACTGATTGACTCGTAATCAGAAGCAGCATTTCAGTTTTTCCAAATCTTCATGTGATCTTTTTTCTAATACACTGACAGATTTATGAGCAGGCCATTCATCATCAAAAACAATGCAGTGACAAGGACCCAAAAAGGAGAGGGGGAATGATATTCATTGACTTTTTAAAATCAATCAAATTTTGACAAATGCAAGATATTTCAAACATGTTCTCTTTACAAATTCAAAACTCAACTGTCTAAGGTGCTACTTCAGTCTTAAGGGGTATTCTTTCATTCTTTTGGTGTATACATTAAATTTTCACCTTCTTCATATCAAGTATTATACAGTTTTCTCTTCCACCAGTTCTTTCTGCACCATCTTTACCACTGAAGCAGTAGTTGTATTTTTGCCATGAAAAGATTAAAATCTTGTGTTTAACCTTGATTCACTAAAATACATGCACAGATCGGACAAATACCATATAAATATATTACAAAATAAGTGTAAAAAAGCTTGGCAAAACAAAAACAAATCAACATGAAAAGACATGGTCCAGTCAGGCAGTTATCACAACAAAAATAATAAGACTGATTTTTTTTCTGGCGGCTCAGTTCGGCCCAGTGCAGTAACTGTGAATAATGTCATTTTAGTGCAATGAAATTCTAGTCAGTTCCACAGCTGTCAGTCTCTACCCTCAGCTTGAGAACCTGCTTAAACCTTCTCCATCTTGTCTAACTTCTCCAGTTTCTCCAAAGCAGTGACAAACACCAGGTGGTCCTCTGGAGACTTGCCGTGGGTTTTGCTGAGGTGCAGTTTGACTGCATGTTTGCTGACGAATGTCCGATTGCAAAGTCTGCACTGGTACACTGAGCCTGTGTCGTCCTCTGGCGTGGTCAAGGCTGACAGGGGGCTGCCGAATGTCATTTTGTCCGTGATCACCTTTGAGACAGCCTGCTGCTCCCGTAGGTGCTCAGCTGACAGTTTGGACAGGTCCTTCAGGCTGAAACCCAGGTGAGACTCCAGGTGGCTGATGTAGGAGGAGGGAGTCCTGAACTGGGAGGCACAGTCACCACACAGGAACACAGGCTGGCATGAGTCCATGTTCTTAAGAAACTTGGTGCCTCCAGTTCGTCTCAGCTGGTACTTGACATTAGCCAGCCAGTGGGATATGGTGGTCATAGAGAGGCCTGTGAACTTACAGATGTGGACCCTTTCCTGAGGGCCCAGGTCAGTCATGGCATAGCGGCCCTCTGGGGTCTCCCTCAGGCTGGATGCAAACTGTGCCTGGAGGATGAGGAGGTGCTGGGGATTCCAGTTAGATTGTCTCCCTTTCCTCTTCTGCACTGGAGAGAGGTCCTCTAAGGTATCCTCAAATGCACTGCCGTCAGCATCTGATTTCTCTGACATAGAGGAAGGAGTTGAAGATTTAGGCGTCAGTCTTCCAGTGAGGTTCTTTACCATGTCAGAAATGTCCATCAGAGCATTCTCTCTTAAAGGAGAGGATACTGTATCAGGAAGGGAAATGAGGGGCTTGCTGCCATTTACACTATTACTGGTCAAAAGTACACTGCTGCCATTGTTATTGTTATTGTTGCTGTTAGCAGTGGATTTATTTTTACTCAAGTCAATAGGTTGGTCATTGTTTTCATATAACTGATAGTGATTGATGGGCTCTGCTGGTTTGCCCTGAGGACTTGGGTTGAAAGCTGGCTTATCCATCATGCTGTTGCTGATTTTGTAAAGCATAGATAGTGGATCTGCAGCTGGACTTACTGGTTTGGAGGCTTTACCCAGGTGTGTGTTCATGATTGACTGGAGTGCGCTAAGAGGGTTGATAAAAGGACTTTCTGGTGAATGATCTGTGATGATGCCAAGACTGTTGCCATTAGTTACTGGGGATTGGCATGTCTCTGAGCCATTCTTTGCATGATCTACTAGGCTCTCTTTGGGCTCTTTCTTGCAGATGAGCTCTGAATCTACACTACCTGGGCTGCTACTTCTCATACCAGCCAGTTTACCTAAAGAAAGGTCATTTGGAGATGCTAATTGCTCTCTTTGCTCTCTCAGTGCAGGAGAGGGGGATTTCACTAATGATGGGGGGCGGCATCGCTCCAGGCTCACCATCTTCTCCTCCTTTTCTTTCTTCACAATAGCAGCTTTCCCTGTCACTTTCTCCACAAGCTCTTCCATGGCAGTGACATTGCTTCTGAGAGGGGTAGGGGAGGAAGGGCTCCGAGGTGAATGAATGACTGAGTTGGGGTCACTCACCAGGCCTCGCAGCCCACTATTAAACATTGGCTGCATCTGGACACTCTGCACAGTTGGGGGCAGAACAGTAGTGGAGCTTTTCATGGCACCCTGCAGCTGGTAGGCAGCATGAATACTAGGGTAACCCCCCCACGTGGGTGTGCCTGTTTGAGCCTTGCTGATGGCGCTGGATACCGTGTTCTCAAGGGATTTAAGAATATCTAAACCCTCTTTGGGTGTCTCCTCCAGATCTTCTTCTCTAAGGTATTTGTATGATGTGGCGTCTGTCTCAGATTTCTCATCATCTTTCTCCTCCTTGATTTTCTTCTCCACTGGCTCGCCACCATCAACTTTTTCATCCTCAATTCCATCCCTCTTTTCCTCTGAGCCAGAAGAGAGAGCTGGTGACACTGGCTGGGACTTAACACTACTGGGAACAGGAAGTCTTGTGGTGGTCGGCGGCAGTGGAATAGACTGAATCTTCTCTTCCACCACCGGATCAAAGACCAACTGCTTGCCCTTCTTAGATGCAGAATTTGTGACCTTCAAAAAGTGACCTGTAACCATCATATGGGCCGTCAGTTGTTGTAGTGTGTCATGAGAGCTTCCACATTCCATGCATTTGAGAATCTGAGCTTTGCGAGCTTCAAATTGCCATGTGTAGCTGGCACCATTCTGGTACCCATAGCGGTTGTTTGGTGTAACATAGGGGTTAGCTGTGGATTTTGCATCTTTGCCAAGATCCCCAAGAGATATACCACCACCACTAACAGTATGGACAGAGTCTGGAGAACATGGGGACACTATAGCATCTTGGATAGCTCGTTTCTTAGCTGAAGTGGGAACCAGTTTAGTGGCCAAGGCTGGCACTGGTTCTTTGAGAGGCACTTTCTGGTAATGCTTGGTCTTGATCATATGAACACTGAGGTCTTGCAAAGACTCAAATGAGTGACCACAGTACATGCACTTCAGCACCTTCTGAGCATCCTCTTTACCTTCCATCTCCATCAGAGAGCGCTTGCGTGGTTTTGACCAGCGCTTTCCCTGATCCTCCTCTTTGTCCTTGTTGTCATCTCGATAGTGGCCTGTCTCATTCATGTGGACTGTCAAACCCACCAGTGTGTCATAGGCAGCGCTGCAGTCTTTGCATCGAAACTTGCTTGCACCAGTGAAAACAGAGCCGTACAGCTTGTTGTTCTGCCGGTAAAGCTGCACTGTGCTGAAGAGGCTGGGCTCTGGTAAAAGGTGGTAGGGGGTCTGCTGAAGAGTCTTGGCGAGTGCTGCTTGGTGCCAATCATAGGTTACCCCACTACCATTACTGGCCCCACCGCTGCTGCTCCCACTGCTGCTGGTTGCACTGTGACTACTAACAGAGCCAGCTGCTGTACCATTAGTATTACCACTTGCATTGCCTGTGTGGTTGACAGTAGCACTATGGCTCCTCCCATTATGGTGACTGTTAGTCATGCTGACGCCACTACTCTTCATTGTGGTTGTAGTTGTGGAGACAGAGGCAGTAGAGGCAGGCTCTGCAGTGCTGAGGGCACTGTTGACACTGCCTGCTGCAGCGGGCTTAGCTTTCATGATGTCCATTGTGATGCTGGACCAAGAGGCATCTGAAATGAGGTTTGCATAGACGGCTTTCATCTGCGCCAGGCTATCCTGGAAAGAGAGGCCATTGTTGGGGCGAAAGGGTATAGTGGTGCCTTCCCTCTCCTGACCATCCCTGGAAGAGGTGCTCTTGAAGTCCGTAAGTCGGTCGCTGGCATCACTGAGTGGAGACCCGTATCCAGCGTCAGGGTTGGTGCCATTGCTGAGTGGAGATTCTCTGTAGCTAGGTAGCTGGCCTCCATCCACATCCTCCTCTTCCTCATTGCACAGGAAATCATTGTCTTGGCCATCTAATGATAGGCCGTCATCCTGCAGGTGCTCTTCCTCATCGGGAGTGTCTGCCTTAAGCTCGTCCTCGGGCATGTACGCTAGAGCACAGAGAGACAGAGACAGAGGAAGACAGAGAAGACAAAAGAGTGGAGAAAAGAAAGAAAAAAGAGGTCAGCTCAGTGAAATTAAAGATTAACAGCACACTAACAGAACCACTGTCAAAATAACATTGAATGAATAGTCAATGATGGGAAATGTAGGCTTTTATTTCCATCCAATATGAAGGTGTGTATGTATCTGTATGCATGCATGCATGAGTTTGTGTATTTTTTACACACATCTGGTTCTGAAAGCCAGTGGTGAAAAAAGCCTCCAAGGGAAAAATAAATCACTGAGCTTCTGACAGTTGTCCTTTTCCTTCCCAACTCCCTATTCCTCTACACATGCCTCATGTTCCCCAGGAAATGACTGACTGGCCTTGTTAGCCAGCTGCATGCTTGCATGTTTAACTCCCCCTTTCCCTTTCTATCCATGAAGTTCAGCACCTCACATGATCAGTTTATGCAATTGACTAGGGAGGCCAATAACCAAAACACTAATTTGGAGATATCACAGTTTTTTCTAAATCACTCTGATGAGCTGAAGGTCATTTTCAGTTGAACTAATAAGCAGGAACTGGCAAATGGTGGTATTCTCATTGAGAGAGCTGCAATGCTGCATTTGCAAAATCTGCTGTGTTTCTCATATCCAAAATGTCATGGACAATGCTTAGTAAAAGACAAAAGACTGAAAAAGGAAAGTGAATCCATGATCAAAGATTGAGGCAGGGGAAAAAAAGGAACTACACAAGGATGAGATGTAACAGGTTTACCAGTAACATATGAAAAGGCATATATGAGATAGTGTGTGTGTGTGTGTGTGTGTGTGTGTGTGTGTGTGTGTGTGTGTGTGTG
>OMLM01004173.1:17923-31101 GCA_900302695.1 Helostoma temminkii | reverse complement strand
GGAACATGACATGAAGCTTCCGATTGTCTAAACTTTTTAAGAACTTGTAGGTCAGAGCAGATTAGTCCTTTTTAATGTGTGTGTCTTAAATGTGCACTGCACTGTTGTTCATTGTTCACGTTACCACTATGTTTCTTAAAAAGATTTCATCTCATTTTTACTGGGAAGAAAAATCCCAGAAGAGGGACAAGAGTGTGTGTGCTTTTCTCAGTTAGAAATAGTATATAACTGTCAGGAAATATGGAAAAAGAGAAAGAGAAATAAACCCCAGGAGGATCAATAAGGTACATAACAAATGTTCTCCATTTGTTGTTAACTGCACACTGAGAAATCATAAATGTTTTGAATTCCAGCCAGACAAATTTTATTATTTACAAATGACACTGAAACATATGGATTAAATTCTGATATTTAAAAGGCTCAACGTGCAGGGTTTACTGATTTAGATGTCTGGGGCGACATCAAACCTTTGTAGGATCCCAGCAACAACTCTTTGGTCGGGGCTTGTCAAGAGATAAATCGTGTTACCAATTACCATATAAATATTTGAAGTTGTTATCAGGCTAGTTGCAAGTGGATTCTGGTGTAGCTGGTTTCCATAAACCTCTAATTGTGTAGAACAGAGTGAGGCTGCAGAATTGGGCCTAACTCCCTTTGCTATGCAAATGCAACATTTAGCCTAATTACATAACACCAGCAATCTTTCACCTGATCCTTTCCTCTGCTTCGGCCTGACGGAGCTCACCGAGATTGTAATCAGGCTCAGAAATTAACTCTGGTTATCTGGAGAGAAAGTCTAACAGACAGGACAGCGTCTGGCTCGCCTGAATCCGACTCCTGGCGAGATTAAAAATGCTGGATGTCAGCCCAGAGGGGATTCGCGGCACTGCTTGGCATTCTGGGAGTTTGCAACCATAACCTTGATTGAAGGATTCCCAGCTGTTGAGTGGTTATTTTTTTTCTCTGACAGTAAACAAAGCGGGTACTAGTGAGGACAAACATGAGGCACAAATCCCTCTCAGATCACATCACTACTCTTTTACATGAAAACTCATCACCTAATGTGAACTGGATCCATGTATGGGGCACAAATTCAGGAGCCCAATGAGCCCAAATGAGCCCTGGGCATCTGGGCCAGATTCTCTGTGCAAAGTGACTGTTAATATTTAAGATACAATATATATCTATACAAAGACAAATACAAACGATCACAGAGAGACACAGAGTTATAACTAAGTCAGATGTCAACAACAGGAAGGAGAAATTCAAGGTCTTATAAATGAATTTTATGATGTTTTAATAATAATTGTTTTAATAATTTAAATAAATTTTAAAACATTTTTAAGACTATTTGATAAGGACATGGACAGAGGATCCTATATATTGTACCAAAGCCGTAGAAGGCATGCGTGTGTTTGTTAATATTAGGCTATATATATTAAATTTGCTTTGATTCTCTGCATCTAAATTGTTGAAAAAAAAAAGTACAGTAACTTCCTCCCCACTGATTTCTCCCAACCACTCATTGTACTCATTATAGAAAAAACGATTCAAAAAATGCAGACAAACGTTGTCGCTATGATAATGTGCCAACAGCACAACTAATTATCTCTCTTATCCCTCATGTAGGGAGGCTCAACACTGCCAACCCCCAGCACAGTTTGTTTGACTGTCACCAACAACAGCTTCAAATTGGTTTATTTACTGTCCAGCAGGAGGAAACAGAGTGTGGTCAACACCTTAATTAGCTAAGGATATTTCTTGGACTAGTTTTATTATAAGTGAAAATGTAAGTAGAAATGAAGTAATCTTGTATATGTATGGCACTGAAAGGAAGAACCCTGAGAACTGTCCTCTGAATTTTTAGGTAGTATCTTGTCAAAATATAAATTTGGTCAATGTACATTGATGTACATTAAGGAAGACTTTCTTCTGGCCACTCTTCCATAAAGCCCTGCTCTGTGGAGGGTTTGGCTAATGGTGGTCCCACGGATAGACACTCCAATCTTTGCTGTGAAGCTCTCCAGCTCCTTCAGGTTTATTGTTGGTCTTCTTGACGTTTCTGTTATTAATGCTCTCCTTGCCTGGTCTGTGAGTTTTGGCAAGTTTACTGTGGTGCCATATTTCTTCCACTTTGGTATGATGGATTGGAGAGCTCCTTGGTCTTCATCGTGCTGCTCAGTGGTGTTACAGACTCTGGGGCTTTTCAGAGCAGCTGTGTATATATATGCTGAGATGATGTGACACCTAGACTGTAGACAGGTAGACGTAATCTAACAAATTATGTCACTTCCTAAGCTAATTGCTAGTACCAGAACTTAATTAGAAGCTTTATACCAAAGGGGGAAATACAAATACACAAACCAATTTTCACTCTCTTTGTTTCAAGAATTTTTTAAAATATGTTTTTTATTTCATATTACATTTTACTACTTGGACTGTTTTGAGTATATTGTTTATTTTTGTGCCAAAACAAAAATCTATTTAAATTCCAGGTTGTAATGCAACAAAGTAAGACTTTTCAAGCCATTGTACAGTTTAGCACTAAAACTGTCGCACACACAGAACCTTCCAACTTCTTTTGTATCTCTGTGGCTTAATATATGTAAGGAAGACACTTTGCAGTCTCATCCTCTCTCTGGCTGGAACCAGAGCTACTTTAAAAACTGACTAGCTGACACCTTAAACAGAGGACTCTCTTTCCCTCTTCTTTACCTGCACATACACTTGTCTGATCATAAACTGTGGAAGTCCACTTCTCCCTCTTCTCTTCTAGGATTTTCCTTCCCAGTCTGATTTAAGGTGCTGTCAGCTGGTCATTTTTTACAGAAGCTCTCATCCCAGTCTGTGACAGGACGTGACTGCAGATCTGTCTATAACCACTTTGTCTGTCTGAAATGTGAACATTAAACTGTGAGGCTGATTTATGTGCTGTTAAAATAACCTTTCAGACAGATACAGAAGCATTTTGAAAAGTGAAGATTCAACTGTAATTAATTCAGCAGTGACAGCACTGTAAAAAATAAATACTAGTAAATCAATGTTCTTTCCCTCTCTGCTGCTCCTTATGTTCCTTCAGCCCAGCTCCCAGGTTGTTTCTCTGAGACAAATTCCTTCAACAACAGAATAGCAATCTACTGCGGTGACGCAACTAGTGACTCAGGACACAGTGAATTAAATGATCCTCTGACTTGATGTGTCTGAAAGAGCAGGCCGAGGCAGGTTGGACAGTCACAGAATAATCAAATCGCTGCAGGTCGATGGTTCTGCTCTGCTCTTTAATCTACTTCAAAGCTGTTGATCTTTTGATGTCCACGTGCTCTGGTCTGTGTCTCTCTGACATCTAATTATGAAATAATTATAACCTTCTTTATGGTTTACACTCAGTAAAAATAGTTTAGCCCTACTTTCAGTCACAATAGTTACTACAAATTTAAACTCACTTTCATTCAGGTCTAACCTAGTAACTTCATATATTTCTATATTTTTATTTGCGTTTGGAAAGGTGTGTGTGTGTGTGTGTGTGTGTGTGTGTGTGTGTGTGTGTGTGTGTGCAAGCACTGAATATTTTTTTAAGATATTCTCAAATGAATGCATGTTTCCACCCACTACCGGTATTTGAAGTTTGCTTGTCGAACAGAACAGAACAGACAGAAGAGGGTGAAACAGAATGACATGATTAAAAGAGACCCACTAAAAACTGTGTCATGATAAAAACCTCTGAAGAATTAGACGCTCAGTGAGGACATGAGTTGGCATCAGTCCAGGCAAAGAGTGTTTAGATTATTTGATTATCATTTTTACAGGAGGGAACTAAATTACAAAATAGAAAAAAAAATTACATTTTAGTCAAACTAAAATGATGTTTCTCCACAGGCCCCAGTGATCACAGACTAATCACAACGTGTCGTGGAGATTATAAAACACATTTCTGTCTATTTATTTTTATTCTATTACTCTGACATGGCAACTTTCCACACTTTCTATTCACCACAGGAGGCACTGAAAATCACAAGGCCTCGAGTGAGTGAGCAGCACATCTGATGTCAGTCACCTTTCCATTCACTGCTGCTGCTGTAATTAGACGTCCACAACAAACCATTGATTTGTGTTTGGAGCTGAGTCAGACAGCTACACGTTTCACCCGGGACATGCTGTGCTTTACTTTCTGTAACATAGTCGTGTTGGATTCATGGATGTAGGAATCCAGTGTGCAGCTCTGAATGCAGAGTTATGGCTTGAAATATTTAAATAGTGATGTTTTTTCTAGGCACACTTTAAATCCTTGTGGAGTACAGGTTGATCTTTGTTCACTGTTGTGGACTTACTGCAGTAGTACATCAGTACAGTGGGATAGTAATATCAGTTGCAAACAGCGGGCTATTTCGGCTGTAATTATTAAAATCACCGGTTCTAAATGCTAATGTCTGTATGCTAACATGTCACAATGACCAGGATAAATGTGTAGAACGCAGTTTATATTATTTGATAAAAGCCGGGTGAAGTAGGTAACTATTCCTACAGTACGTGAAGGCACCACGGCGGCAGAGGAGCGAACGGTCGCTCTGCGCTCTGATTGGACGCCGAACGCGGTGGGCGGGTTCACCGGCGGAGTGCGGGGACAATAGAGAGCGTCTCCCTGATAGTGGACAGTCTGAGGGAGACAGCGGTGCAGACAGCGGTGCAGACAGCGCAGCTCCTGCTGAGGCTTCAGCTGCAGACTCAGCTTCACTCTGCTGAGCTTTAACAAACAGATAAACAAACAAATAAAAACACTGAAGGATCTGCGCCGTTTCCTCCGCCGGTGAAACCCGCGTCGTCTGGATGGACTGACAGCCGCGGACACTGCATGCAGCGCATTTTGGAAGGTAAGATAGAAAAAGCGCTGTGTTCATTTGTCTTTCAGTCCAAACCAAATAACTCATTAAAAGCTGCTTCGTGTCCCTAGATGTGTTTTCTTACATGTGGCGCTCGTCAGAATAAAGCGGAGCCTCATTGTCCTGTGCGTCTTTGTGCGTCTAGACCACAGATTATCAGACACAATAACGAGTAACCCTCATATTAAACAGCCGTTTTTCTCCAGGTGTAGTCACATCTCCACATGATCATTACACACAATCCAAAAGTTACACATGCACCATGTGACAGCACTGACTGAGCAGAACAATAGAGCTGCTGTGACGCTATTGTGTCCCAGCTGCACAGCTGAACCGCTGTTGTTGTCACTGACGTTTGTGCATTGATTGATCGCACAGTGCACATTTCCACACAGCTCGTGACTCGTGCTCAGGTGCAAACACTCCAGCGCTTCTTGACCCTGTAGTGGACGCAAAGCTCGCTTTGTGTCTACAGAGCCGATTCACGGTTCATGTGTCCGTGCTGCAGTTTGTTTCACGTTTTCATGCCTCCCAGACTGTAAACAATGTAACTGACAGTGACATCACCTCCCAGTCAGCCTTGTGAAGGTGGGAAATGCTGATGCATCAATAGATTCAGGCTTCTAGTTTGGTTTTAATGAGGATTTTATTCATCTTGTGCGCAATAAATAAGCGTTTGAAGTCTGCAGAGATCATGTTACTGTGGGCTGAGTAGAGCTGGAGCCACGAGTTCATTTGTTCATGGAGAGAAAACTGATGTATGCATGAAACTGCTGAGAATTATTTGGTTTCAGCTTCTCAAGTGAGAGGACTTCCATGTTTTTAATTATCATAACTTTAGGTTTCTGAACTTGTGTCTGAACAAAACAAGAAAATGGTCTGATTTGAGAAGCTGGTACATATTTCAGTTATATCTCATATTTCAGTTATATCTGCAACACGTACTGATCCGGCAGTTAGCTGACATTTTGAAAATTGGTTAGTTTACATGTAAAAAATGTATTTTTTTCTAGCTACATTTGAAGCTGTGATATTTTTTTTCAGTTTATGAAATGCTAAAAAACAGTAAAAAATTGCCATTTGCAGTGACTCTGGTCTCACAGTGACGTTAAATGTCTTATTTTGTCGTTCATTCATTCATTTCCAAATGAATTTGTCATTTTTCACTGTGAACTGACTGTCACTGGGGTTTTGATATGTGTTTCAACCAAACAAGACTAAAGATGTCATCTGGGATATTTATTTGTAGATTTTGTAGATCACAACAGTTTGTAATGAGACATTAAGATGTCTGGTTTATTCTGATTGTTTTGATGGACATGTGCACAACAGGCGCCCAGCAGACAATGGAAAGAAACTCAAAAGAAGAAAGAGAGCCAGAGATTAAAGCAGACAAAGGGGATAACATTACCTAGCGTCCAAAGCTGCAGATATGGGTTGGTATTAGAGGAGAGCGCCCAGTGATGTGCTGCCGAGCGTACAGGCACAAAGCCCCAGTGTTGGCAGATGCTGGAGGCTGAGCCAGTTAAACTGTGGCTGCTTTGATGTGCTCCGCGGCGCTGTGGGTACCGACCGCCGAAGCCCATCCTCGGGCTGCCACACGGGGAGACATGTCCAGACACACACACACACACACACAGTGGGAGAGCGAAGGCCAAAGCTGCCGCAGTGCTGTGACAGGTGGCAGCATGGAGTTGCAAACATGTCTGGAGGAGAGAGCTGCTCACGGGGCAGAAATAATCTGACTGGGTTTGTTATATCTCAGTGGGCAAAGTCAGAGAGCAAGATTTCACACATGGTAGGTCACTGGTTCTGACTCCAACGGGCAGGAATGACAATGGATGGAAGCAAAAGGATAACAAAGACAAGCATGTGAGATTCATTGTACCACTGGGCCTGTTTGAACTTTTCATCTTTGCTTTTTGCATGATCTTTTCAATTTAAAACAAATTATTAAAAAGGAAATCCTCACAAAGTGGAGTTAAACAATTATCATTAAGTTCGTGTCCACTAACTGATTGTTGCAGCTCTTTTGATGCCTTCAGTGTGAGACCTGACGCGGTTTCTCTGTAGGAACACAGACCCAGAAGGTCAACAGTACCTGCTGGACTGGCCCAACTCCAGTTCTTTTGAATCAGTAAACAAAGCTTACCTTTACATTTCTACCAATTACCAATTCTTATCTTACAAAAATCTCAGAATATTGCTTTTCTTTTTGCAAAATCTGCACCACGGTCAGAGATCATAATCAGAGAACCGTGACTGCATCTCCTTTGTCTTGTGGTCCTGTTGTGGACTCAGTGAAACGTTTGTAGCGCTTCGTGCCTTTAGTCGGCACTGAAAGGGGAAAAGATGCAGATGTTGCAGGATAGCGTGAGGTGGACTCACGCACGCATGTAGCTGCTCTTTCGGATGCACGAACGGATGCATTAGTTCATTCTACGGAAGCAGGTTACCTTTGAAGTTTCTGTTAACACCGCCTGTTGTGCATTGAAGTAAAGACCATAAAATAGTCCAAGCATGTTTGATGTTTGCTAAGTCTTTCTTATCTGCTCCTTCTGGATTCCGCTGGAGCTCTGAAAGATTGTTTTCTCTGGGAGGCATGATTTAAGATGGTAGCATTTGATCATTAAGTTGGGTTACAAATTGATTTAGTGTTACAGGTGATTAATTAGGTGTCGATGTTGACCTGAACACAACTGATGTGACAGAAGCCAGTTTTTCCTGCACTGATTTAAGTGTTTATATTCACATGTCTGGAAAACAACAGGGAGACTTACTCAGCAGCGTAGCCAGGTTTGGATCTGAGCGACTGAGGGACAACAACTTATCTTACCAGCATATCAGCAATAGTCTGGAGCCATGAATAGATTCATAAACACGATCGTATAATCTGTCCTAGAACTACCTGGAAGATAGTGCAGGGCTTTAGGGCCGTGGAAGTCTGATCTATTTGTTCCAGTGAAAAAATTGCAGTGTTGTTCATTACGAGCTGTAATTGACTTACAGATATTTTGTGGGAACATTGAAGCAGATTACTTCAAGTAAATGCTTTTCACTCTATTGTGAAAAAAGAAATGTGCTGAGCTTTTTTTTTCTGTAGTTCTGTCCATTTTCTGTGACTAGAAAATTACAAGTCAGTCATGCATACATTTTTTTTAGTCTGTAATGCCTTTGCTGTATTTACTGTCTCAGTTTTTTGTGTGGTCTTTGTCTATTAGCAGAGTCATGTAATTTATATTCATAATACTACTAATTATGCATACGAAAAACTATGAGTACTTAAAAGTGCCATCAATTTGCTACACCTTACATATGCCAAAAAGTTGAAAAGAATGGACAGTTTAGATAGTCAGTCAGATATAATCTTCCTGGGAACCATGAAAAGTCACATTTGATCTTAAAAATGTGTGCAAAGAGGAAAGTGTGCAATATTTTATAGATCTTTTTTTTTCTCATGTAAAACTCGGTGACAGTTTCAGTTTTTTGCGCTTCAAGCCCAGTAACTAGAACCTCAGTTTTCTGAAGAAGTTGCCTTTAGAGCACCAAAGATGGATCAGCTCTGCAGGATCAACACCTAGAATGTGAGTCATCTACATACCTTTGAAGATCATATCATGCTTGCAGATGATGTCAAAAAAGCAGATGACCTAAAAGTAAGCCTTGTGGGACATGTAAAATTCATCATTGAAATGAGAAGCAGCAATCTGAAATAGAATATAGAGCGAATATAGTGTAGTCTATACGTATGTAGTCTATAGTCTTTTTAGTATTTTTTCAAAAGGTTCCAATCCACATGAGAATATATGAAAAAAAATAAAAAGTGGAATGAAGACTTTTTGTAGGTACAGTAAGTAGTAGACTAAGACTCTGTAAGGATATTTTGTGTTTTATTGAAACAAGGAGCTGCAATCTGCTCTATCACAGAGAGGCTCATAACTTTTTTGTCTTTGTCTCCACTGTTGTTGCTGCAGTAGGATGAATGAGAGGTCATTAACACACTGTGGGCTTTTCACCTCAGTGCTAGTGCTGCTTTCCATCAGCAGCCGTTCCCACTCCAGTCAGAGTTAACCGTTCACCTCTTTTCCTGTGTGGTGCAGTAGTCTGGTAACGTCAGCAGGCACGTACAGGTATTAAGAATTAACATATTAATATTAAGTGACGCAAGGCAGATTGGCTGAGTTCCAGCTTTAATTATGGAAAATTTCTTTGGAAAGAAAAGGAAGCAAACAGTCTCATCCTCTTCATTCAGGAAGCAAACACACTTTCCTTGAGGCCCCTTGGGGGGCAACCACGGCTACCTGATTACCATGGTTACCTGGAGAAGGAACGCTGGGGCTGCTGGGAGCTGCAGTGAACAGAAGATACCCCCAATTAGTGCTGGTTGGGACTTCTGTCATCTCCAAGCTCTTTGATATGAAAGCAGCGTGAGAACACATATGAGCGCATATTAATGCTCAGGAGGTTTCATGTCCAAGAGAAAGAACTGAGTGTGAAACTGTGCATACACACATGTCATACAGCTAAGTGAAGCAGATACTAAAACAAGGCAGCAGTAAACATGATGTTGCTCAAGTTGATGTTGATGAAGATGCAGCTCACTGCACAATAAGCCAACCAAAATGTCTCATTATTTATTATCAGAAGATTTTCTAAAAATTTGCATAAAACTGCTCCCTTTTCCGTGGAAAGAGAGCCGAGAATCCGACTGCTCCCTTTGTGTCATCTGAAAAAGCAGAGTGACCTGAATTATTCTCGCATTGTATTTGAAAACCAGAAGCGATGTCTGGGAAGCTGCTCTTTATGCTAAGCCATTTTTTACTTTTAGTGTTAAAAAAACATGGACTCTTTGATACAATAACTGTGAAAATGAAAACACTGTCACTGCTCAGAAAAGAGCTTGGAATTTAATTAAAAACCTAATCATAAAACCTGACCACAAATGAAACTGCTCTGTGTGTTTGTCCATTAGTAGGCAATTTCTCAGTGTATTTGCAGCTCCAGACACACTAGCTGTCTCATCTGCTGTGTATTTTATTGACCTTGTCAGGAGGATGCTGAGTGGACCGGTGATAGACAGCCAGTTGGCTCCTTTGGGTTCAGATGACTCATCATTTTTTAACTGCTTGTCGCACTTTAATGCTCAGCACATACAGTGCTGTTTTAGTCCACAGAGATGTTTATCTGCCACCTCACTTCAGAACATCTCATTTTTGATGTGATTTGAAGCATTTTTATATTTTCCTTATGTTCAAATAGCCGAGAAAGGAAGAAAGGAATGTGTTGATGTTAAGTTGTAATCCTTAAGATGTGAGTCCTTACAGATTTGGCAGCACCGATGGTTAACACAGAAGCGGCAAGATCATCGTCGTTGTCGGAAAAACTGTTGGCTCTTTTACAGCAGTGAAACATACTATTGCTGTTTTAAAAGTTTGTCAGTAACAGTCGATTGTATCATAAAGATCTGCAGCCTGATTTCATGCAGCACCTGAAAGTAGTTTTTTCACAAAGCTGTGAGTCGCACAATAAATTTTAAAAACTGATTAACTAATTATCACTGTTGTTTCCTGTGACTGCTGCAGTAAAAGCCCCCTGTGTTTCACCCTTTGAATACTTTTAATGTGACGCAGCCACAGTGGGAAGTGCTGGGTTTATATTATCAGACTAATGTAAAGAGAGGGAGCCGTAAACAGTGAGGCTGTTATTACTAAGATATAATTACATGCTGTGTTTTCCTTTGTGTCCCTTGTCTTTAGGTAATTTGAATCCAGACATTGCAAACTGCGCTAACAATAAATCTTTAATAAAGAAACAATAAGTATATTATTATTAAAATATTTTGTGACCATCCTAAGTATGGTTTTTAAATCAAAAGTTTCATTAGCAGTTAGCATTAGCATAAAGTAGTTTTTAAACCCAAAAAGCTTTAATCTCCAATTTGTTTTGTTGGGGTAACGGGAGGATCACAATTTTTAAAACTGCAAAGCTGCAACTTAAGCTACAGGTCATATAAATGTTTATATAAAATGCTACATAGGAAAGATATGATGCCCCCAGCACTAAAGAAGCAGTGTGACATGACCTCATGTACATACTTCAGCTGGACTGCAACGCAAAGAGCAAAGTGAACATGCATGTGAGACAGGACCTGCAAAATAACTGCATGCTAAATTGCAATATTACTCTTAAAAATACGCATACGCATACGACTGAGCCTTAATACAGATAAAGCTTCAACAATAAGGTTTTTGATTCTGTGAATTCTGTGAACTTTTTAAGTTAAATTGATAATCTGCAAGGGCAATAAACAGGCTGATATGTACCTATAGCAGAGATGGTATACTGTAAGTCGTCCTATTATTAAATTGCTGTCAAAAGTAGAGTTTACTTAGAAACTACAACAAAACAACATGCTCTCAATTAAGATGTTAGAAATATATACAGTTATGATATACAGCTGAGAGAATATCTAATATCAATATTAGTTTTTGCCTTAAAAAAATCACTGTATATACATATATATTGTATTCATACGCTGTGCACATAGATAACAACTGGCTGTGAATGCACTGTCAAAACAGGAATACAGTTCATAAAAAGCTTAGATTAGAAGCTGTGCTTAGAAAAGCACAATTTCCTTGCAGTGACAAGGAAGCTGTGCTTTGTCTCATTCATTAGAATGAGTCACTGCAGTTCTTTCTAGTGGAACATACTGTATATTTTTGTTGGGTTTCATTGTTTTCACACTCTATACTTGAGTTTTGTGTACACAGTTTCATGAATGCACACTCACACTGTAGACAGGCGCTGCCTCCAAGCAGGCACAGATGGACTTGATTACACAGGATGTGGTTAGCATCCTGTCTCATTCAACACTTTCTCTTGACTGTTAATGAGAGATGGTACAATTCTGCTGCGCCATCAGGGCTGCGAAGTCTCACCAGTCATTCAGAGATATTGGCCGCAGTGTGTGAGGAGCGATGGAGGATACAGAAACACACAAGTGTCGTTTGGCCTCTTTTGGTAGCAGAAGGAGGAGAATGGTCTGACCCATTTGCTGAGAGTGGAAGCCAGTAGGCGTGACGAAGTAAAAACACGTTGGATCAGAATTAGACGTTTGTTAATGCTGGAGGATTATTAATCAGCTACGGCGGATCAGTTCCACAAATAGCAATACTTTCTCATCCCAGACCCAGTTTGACTCATTCAGAGTTTAGTGTATGTGAGGATGTGCTGCTTTAAGAGCAAGTAAACACTCTGCTTTGGGGATATGTTACTGACATACTCACATTTGCACCTGCAGGAGGGGCAGTTTACTAGAGACATGATGCATCTAGCAATCATCATTCAGCATTAGTGTGTCCAAGGTAGTCCAAAATGAAAGAGACAGTCAGATAATATTTGCTAAAGCTAACTAATGCAACAAACACCAGGAGCAACTTGGTGTTTATGTCTTGCCCAAGGGCACTTCAACACCAGAGGAGATGGGAATTGAACTGCCAGCCCTGTGTTTAGTGGACAAACCTTATTGTTGAATCATGAACAGTGGCCATAACTGAGGCATAAGTGAGGCCTGCAGTTCTTTTCTAACCTCCTGGATGAGCCGTCGTGCTCTTAGAGTACTTTTGGTAGGATTGCCACTCCTGGGAAGGTTCACCACTGTTCCAAGTTTTCTCCATTTGTGGATAATGGCTCTTACTGTGTCTCTCTGAGATCCCAAAGCCTTAGAAATGGGTTTGGAACCTTTTCCAGACTGATAGAGTTAAGGTCAGTGTTCATGATTCAACAATAAGAGACTGGGCAAAAGTGGCATCCATGGGAGAGTTATAACTGACCAAAAAGAAGTCAAAGGCTCTCACATTTGCAAAAAACTGAAAAAATATTGAATTAATTTAAAAACAGCATTTTGCATTTACATAGGTTATCTTTGTGTAATATTAAAATTTGAAATTAAAAATGTGATATGCAAAAAATATTGAAGGGGGGCAGATACTTTTTTCACAGCACTGTAGGTGTATGTGGTGATAACATGTTTTTGTTTGTATTTTTTTTGTCTGAGAGTCACAAGGCTCAGTTAAAACACTACAAAGAGACCGAGACAAAACTGTTTCAGTTTGGGAGTCCTGTGTAGGCGGCAGGACAGGTCTATTGCCTCATTTGCTGTCCATGCCTGAAGTACTGAAGCATTACTCAACCAAAGATTTTGATAAAATCATATAAAGTTCATCAGCTCCTTGTTTCACTGTTTCACTACACTTGAAAGATAAAGTAACACTATAAATTTAATTTTTCTCATTACCT
>OMLM01004173.1:5626-17903 GCA_900302695.1 Helostoma temminkii | reverse complement strand
TTTTCTCATTACCTTCCTGGTGTTTTTAATTTTGTGTTTTTATGACTTATGACCCGCACAAACAATGTTTGGTCAAAAACCAGTTTTAACAGATACATATTAGAAACCTTGATGCTACCCCTCAGTAGCTTCAGGGTAAAAAAGAGCACTATAGCATTACAACGTGTTAATTGTGACATCCTTCCACTATGGTCACAGTGTGGCACAGTTCTAATTGTGACAATGTTAACATTCATTCAGTTCAAAATCAATGCTGTCCCCAACTACAGATTAATTACAGAAGCACCAGTGACTGTAGAAACAAAGACAAGTTACTAAAATGTTGCAACAAATGCTGTCCACATTCTTTGACTTTGTCATTTCTCATACTTTCTCTTTGTAACTAATCTCTGTGATGTCGATAAGCATTTTCTCAGAAAGCCACAACACAATTCAAAGATCACATAATTGTTCGTTTGACCTGGACTCAAAGCTTTTTTTATTCTCCCATGATGGTGTGTACATATAATACAATAGGTGTGCTCTGTATACAGAGGGAATGGGTGGATATGTTCCTCGACGTGAACTTTGCTTCCTGCTCCTCCTGTTCCACAGGAACTACAGTCTCCAGTCCAGCCCTCGGCCCTGTCCTGTTCCTCCACAAGAATGAATTCCTCACCCCATGGCTCCCGCGCCTCCATCGACATCCTGGAGGAACTTCAGCTGATTGCTGCACAGAACCTGGAAAAACTGGACATCAACAAATACTATGAGGTCGTCCGTGAACTGGGCAAAGGCACATATGGGAAAGTGGACCTGGTCATCCACAGAATTAGAGGTAATAAATATTGTACATCAGCCAGTTTATTATGCTCTCAATTAATCACGTAGTCCATAAAATGTCAAATACCAGTGTAGAGGTGACATCATCATTCGCTTCAACCAACTGTCCAACATTGAAAAATCACCAGAAAAACAAGCTAATCTGCAGGGCTGCAGCTGGAGGAAATGAGATTTTGTTGTCCTTTGTGACCCCGTCTTGTGATTCATAGGCAAGACGCTGTCATTTTATGTAACAGTTGTGCAAAGGAAATCAAAATCAAAAATGCTACCAGTTCACTCTGCAGCATTTGCTGTTTGGTTTTGCTCAAACATCAGTCATCTGTGCACAGGTAAAGCACTCGTATTTGCTTTTCAAATTAATTCTACAACCAATGTAGGACACACTTTTGCAGTGGTTTACTAGGGATCACGATCCAGATGGCCTAATTTCACTACTTGCCAAATACTAAATGTTCAACCTCTTCAATTTAAAAGCCAAAATGTTTACCATCTGCAACAAGCCTCTTAATAGCACAAAGCCAAAGCTACACTGGCCATTTAGTGTGACTTCAATCTGTGCCTGAGATCAGGTGTGACCTTTTCCAGACACAAAAAAGTGCAGTTGAAGGATGTGTGAAAAACCACATGTACCTGTGGTTTCATTATGTGCTACTGTATGACTGTATCCTCTCTGAACCATCAGAGAACAAGTTTAGCTTTAATTGTCTGCCCTCAAACGTCTAATGGTGCTCAGTGGAAATGTCAAGTGAAGTAATTGGGATGAAGGTGAAGCAATCTCTGAGCTTTGAATCATAACCGCGTGCAAAATGAGAAGCAGGGAACTCAGACATAAATCAATAGAACATAAAGTTTTATTCATTAAACGGTTACTCCAACCGTGTCCAGTGTGCTTCCCATGCTTCTGGTTTGGGGAGTACAAGTGTATGGATGATCAACTTCCCTCGTGCTTCTGGATAAGTTATTTTAATATAGGAAAGGCAGAGGGAGATTTAATTCCATATACATGTATCACCCAAACCATGATCACAGGACAACACTCAAATGTTTTAATTTTTATATTCGCTATGCTCCTATAAAAACAATTTGGACATCACTACAGCGTTAAATATCAGATTGCATACACTGTAATCTGAAACAGCTGATTTTATATTCATTTATTGGTGCCAGTTTGCCAAAATGTAAACTAATGCAGAAAACATACTAACTCTTTAATTCTAGCTCCCATAAACTGTATATATCAATGACAACCTTATATTTCCTGTTTACATCCCCCAAAGCATTGTGGGACCTGTTGCAAACTAGACAAACATGTTAGAAGTAAGATGGAGGAAAATAACATACTTTCAAATCAACCTTGTTTGTCCTGCTTTTGTGTATGTATTTTTAAAAAAGAGGGTGGAAATTCCCAAGATTGTGTGTGTCTCCTGTGTGACGGCATTAAGAGCAAACAGAAAGCCCCACTGTGCACCTTTCCTAAATGTGGCTGCACAATATAAAGCGCACAAAGCACTATGCACAGCTGATCCAGTGGTATCGGAGAAGTGTCACCTCTCATCTGTGCTGACACACTGACTGTTGGTGCAGGGAGACACTGGCCTGGCAGCTCTCCAGATTTATTCTCTGGGGTCTTTCTCCCGGCTTTCACTTTAGTCGCGGTAATTTCTCTTTCCACGCTGCTCCATCTTGTTCTGGGCAGTAAGTGGCTGAGGCAAGCCTCTGAACCATGTCCTTACAAAGTGCCTTTCTGTGTTCCCCAAGACAACAAAACTTGTGTGCATCCTTAACATTGTTGTTTCAAGTAAAATGGTTTATACCAGAGACTAGAGACTCTTGCTTTTGCCTTTCTAATCTAATTGCCAGCTCTTTACCAGGACGTGTTTCCAGTTGCAAAATCCCAGGTATGAAAGCAGACAACATCCTGGTTACTCTCTGTGAGCATAACTAGTTCAGCAGAGGATTAGAAATACTTACAGCTTAAATCCCCTAGGGGAAAAAAAACAGCATCAGGGTATAATTCTGTGACATGGAATATTTTAATTATTCACACAGTCTGAAATGATTTTAATTCAGTTTCCTGCATGCAATTATGGTCTGTGAAATAAATCCCTGAACCTTTTAATAGGCTGGCAAAGAACAAGAAGCGAGGACTGAGAATGGAAATGATGTAACTGTTCCCTGCCCTCGCTTTTCAGGCACCAAAATGGCTCTGAAGTTTCTGAGGAAGAAGACCACGAAGCTGAAGAGCTTCCTGAGAGAATACAGCATCTCCCTTTACCTGTCGCCTTGCCCGTTCATCATCAACATGTACGGCATCGCCTTTGAAACGGACGAGTACTACATCTTCGCTCAGGAATACGCTTTAGCGGGAGACCTGTTTGACATCATCCCTCCACAGGTGAGACGCATGTGTAGAAGAATCCAGGTTGTGGGTACAAACCAGCATTAGAACTGGGTTATACTGCTACTGAAAGTTTTGGTCCAAACTGATTCCGCAGGATTTCCTGAAAAGGTTACTTGGCTTAACAAGTGACATCCTGCACAGTCTAATGTCCACAACCAGGATAAATATTAACATGTTTCATAATTAAGCTGTCGTTGCCACTACATGATCCATATTTGCGTAAATATTTCATTTTATTTCCTTTTATTTTGTCTAAACAAACAGCAGAATTCATTGTCACATAATCCAAACTTTTAATCCCCCAAATATTGGAAAATATTTTTAGCCATTTCCAGGCTCCAGACACACACAGTACTGTTTAGTGCTGTGTGACATTTAGCTGTCTGCTCTGTGGAGAATCATCACTGCAGATGCCAAAACACAAAAAAGACTTTTATTGTGAAGTGTTTGGATAAAAGGGCAGTCAAGGCTCCTTCAGCCTTTTTGACCTGGCATCTTATGTTGAGACTGAGCAGGTGTTTGTGGAATGCAGCCATGCCAACATGTTACTGTTAGTTATTAGTGTTTGTCATTTCTTTGCAATTATAACACATTAATGTTATTACAGCTATGTCGTAGCATATTATTATTTGTGAGCAGTTATTCTGAGCATATACTTGTGATTTGGTGCGTTGCACTATGGATAACGGCTGTTGTTCCACTGAATCTATAGAGGCCAGTGCAGCTGTGTCTCTCCTCCTTTACAACTCTGCTGTGGACTTTAACTCAGTGGTGTCCTGTATGTGTGACCTTGAGGTGCTCTCTCTGTCCAGGTGGGACTCCCTGAGATGGTGGCTAAGCGCTGTGTCCACCAGGTTGCCATCGCTCTGGACTACCTGCACTGTAAGAAGCTGGTCCACAGAGACATCAAGCCTGAAAACATCCTCATCTTCGACAAAGAGTGCAGAAAGGTCAAGCTGTCAGACTTCGGCATGACGCGCCGTGCTGGCTTTCCAGTGAAGCGCGTGAGCGGTACAATCCCATACACAGCTCCCGAGCTGTGCGATACATCACGGCATGAGGGTTTCTGCGTGGACTACAGCACTGATGTGTGGGCATTTGGCGTGCTTCTCTTCTGCATGCTGACAGGAAACTTCCCATGGGAGAAGGCCATGCCGAACGACACCTTCTACGAGGAGTTTGTCCGCTGGCAGCGCCGCCGGACTGGCGTGGTGCCTTCACAGTGGCGCCGCTTCACGGATGACGCTCTACGAATGTTTCGCAGACTCCTCTCCATCGAGCAGGAGCGCCGCTGCTCCGTTAAAGAAGTCTTCAGCTACTTCAACCACTGCTGGATGCTGGACACAGAGAACGGGAACAGCAGCGGTGGAGGCTTGGCAAGCAGCGTTCCTCCTCTGGACATCAGCTTGTCCTCGTCTGAAGAGGACGTGTTAGTGGACAGACTGAAGCAGCAAAGCCTGTCGCCTGCTTGTGTGGTGGCAAAGGGCAGCATCATGATGGACACCCACTACTCCTCCATGTCTACTAACAGCTCGCCGTCCTCCACTGGCAGCTACGAGCGAGTCAACAGGGAAAACAACGACAGGGGACGTATCCTGGTCACCACGCCCATCGAGATCTGTGTGTAGAGGCTGCTGATGCAGAGTCACAGGGTACCTTCTCACACACACCATGCTGGTGTGGGCTGAAGAGGAAGATTTCTCTAAGTATGAGACAGAAGAGAAAGTTGGCGATTGGTGCATAGTGTCAGGAAACTGTTAGTCTGCCATTCGCTGTCGCTTCAGTGCAGATGTGCTCATTTCTGATGAAGATAAACTCTGAGGAAGTGACGGGCGGCACAATCACATGCTGTAGCCTCCTGCGTGTGGTTTACACGTCAGCTACTGAAGCACGACATGTACTCACTGACCTGTCAAGAAATAAAATAAAGGAAAAGCAGCAAAAACAAATTATCTCCGAGCAATATGTTCAAATGTTTCGAACAATCCGGATCTGGCAGAAGAGACGGGAGCGATGGCTCTGTTGTGTGTTATTTGTAGTGGACCATTTTCACGTTTGTCAGATATGTAAAGTGTGTTTCTCTTAAATTATTTATTCATGTCAGATGCATATATTTATGATTTAAGTGGCAAAGAGATCTGAAGCCTGCATTTTCTCTCTAACAAAAAAACTGCAGAAGCAGGTCGTCTTGGATTTGATCCAGTTATTATTTTCTTTAAAACATTCCTTATAATGTTGTTGTTGTGATCTCTCATAAAAGTAACGTATGTAGACAGTTTTTGTCCGTTTCATGTTAAATGTGATGTCTAAAATCCACCGTACAGCAGCAAGCGACAATACAAGCAGCTCAAAATGCATCTCATGGTCAGAAGTAGGGGACAGTTGGGGACCCAGTGCTCCCATTAAACTGCGGTGCTGGGACCAGTAGTGAATACTGTGGCAGCCCAGTTATCAACGTGAATGTTTTTGTAATCAGTAGTAAGGTGACAAATGAATTCAAATGTAGATTTATTTTGCTTGTGATCATTTACATTCATTTACAGTCATCAACTTGGCAATATTAGAAAAATGAGAAGGATCATAATTAACGTGCCTCATTTTCCTTCTTGCATGTCTAATCATGAAATTGGAAATGTTACCTTTCATAGGCCATTAAACACAATTAACTGGAACAAAGATACAAGAAACTTCCTTTAAATACGCCTATTGAATTGTCTTTCAACACGACAGGAACACTATGCTGAATTGTATTTTCGGACAGTCATCCTTCTCAACCATTAATTCCAGCATCTTGCTCTTTAATTCATAGGGAAGCCTGAAAATGTGAGACTGGATGGACAAATGTAGAAAACAAAAATGTCTTTAGGATTTTAGGATTCCAACATTTCAGAAATCTCTTTTTTTTCATAATTATTGCATGATTATTACTGTGGTGAAAATATGTTGAAATAAACATCTCAACAATTTAAAAAAGCGGCCTCTGTTGTTTTTAATGGACAGTAGATTTGGATGACGTTGTTGTTTAGAAAATTGATTTCACAAGTGCACAGTTAAAAATATGAAAGTGCTAATGTTAGCTTAGCTTAGCAGAAAGAATAAAAACAAGACATTTGGCTTTGCTCTGCCCAGTGGTTAAAATAAAATCCTTAGCAACTCTAAAATTCACAAATAAACACATTATATCACATCTATTTAAAAACAGTTGATCACATAAACACTGGGGAACCAGCAAGCATTTACTTTTTCATTAAATAAACATATTGTGTCCATTAGAGGCAGGTCTGGCAGGTCTCCAATCATTCTGTTCAGCTAATTCACTGCTGGCTGTAGCTTTATATTTACCACACAGACCTAAGGGTGATATGAATTCATGTAATCATGCTGAAAATAAATCTTAGTCTAACTCTCACTAATACAAAATGCATAATAATTAACTTTATAAACAGACTTTATTGATCCCCAGTAAAATCACAAGCACCTTAGTATGTAAAGTAATTCAAATGCAAAAACCCAAAATGCAAAATGAATGAACTCAAAACACATCAAATCTTTACAACACAAGCACAGAGATGGAAAAAACAGTGCAGCACAACTGCAGATGCATAATTATGCAAAACCACCTCATGTAAGGTAAGAGACGCAAAACAATGCAGAACCACCACAGAGAGACAAAACATCTACAAAGTGAAAAGGGCTCAGTAGTGGACTAGTGTTTAATATGCAGGTCACAGGACGCACCATGCATCGCAGCGTGTAAGCAAACAGCCTACGGGTAAATTGGATCATTAAGATAACATCCAGCATCGGTTTTCTGTAATACATATTAACAAGCAGCAAGTGATGAATAATATTTCACTCACAGGAAACAATTCTGAAACTATGGCACTCCGGCTTCCTCCCACAGTCCAATAACATGCAGTCAGATTTCTATTTTCTAAAATGCTCCACTGCTTCCACCGTGTCAGAATACTTTGATATATCTTGCCACTGTCACTGCACATAGAAAACTAAAGACCGACTATTCTAGAAAATGATTTTAGTATCATACACTAAAAATAATTAATCACAAGACTATTGTAGTCTACTGACAAGGGGAAATCTTTCCCTATGTTTTATTTAATGTGGAGTCTGTGCTTTGTGATAAGTCTCACACAATAGATGAAACACTAGAGGAAATAATGTTGTGTGTTTATTTCACCAGGGCCTCATCCTGCATAAAACCGTCTTCTCAGTTAATTAAAAATGAAAAAAGGCAAATGGAAATGCAGCTGGACTCTGTTCTGAGAGACTTTGATGTGTAAAACAACTGACTGAATGGCAGCTTCTCATTTCAGCACATTTAAAGCTGAGCCTCTGAAATGAAGACACAATAAAAACTGAAGAAAACATGCATTAAAGGAGGCTTCCTCTATTTTTTTCTAGGTCGGTCATATAATTATGCTCCAGTAAACTCAAAATGCCACATAAAGCTGTAAAAGCACTGAGGCGTGTTTCTGGCTCAGCTGTAATGAGCAGCGTTTGCCTCCAAAACCTTGCTGGAAGCTGAGTTACATAACACTGCCACCCAGGTGGGACTGAATGTCATTTAATATTACATTAACAGCATCTGTACAGCAAGAGTAGGTCAACTAAAGTGAAGTAAAAAAAATGCAGATGTGCACACCATTATACATCTTTTCAGACTGATAAACTATTTTCCAAAGTCAGTCCAGTAAAACCAATTCAGTGCGCCTGGATATAAAAGATCCACAGAGGAAAGACAGCCAAGTGCAGCTGAGATGGAGAGCGCACCATCAAGAAAGCTTGCATGTTCAGCATAGCAACTACAGCTGAGCGCTGCATTCACTGATGTCAGTGCTTCTCCCATCAGTCTGCTTAAATATTCAACAGCAGCAAAGACAAAGAGTTTGGTGTGTCATGAGTTTTATTTAAGTACTGTGTGGAGTGAAAGTAGTTTCAGGGGTGGGTATAATTGTTCCTGTTTTCTGAGGTCACGGAGCTGAAAGGAGATGATACTTTGCAGATCAATTGTAGATCACAGAGTCATATCCAGGCTGACAACAAAATGGGTTGGTGTCCACTATAAGATAGATAGTGCTTGAATATCATTATCATAGATTTGGATGACAGAAAAAACAAAAAACAAAAACACACTATGCTTCTGTAACTGTTTGGGTGATTGACAGAGTTGGAAACCACTAGTCTCCTTGAGTCCAGTGTCAGTGTCCACCTCTCCTTAATATGTGCATTACAGCTGCTAAATAACACAATGTCAGCATGTGTTAACAATTGAGCCTCACAGAGCTGCTAACATGGCTGCAAACAGATAAAAAGACAACAACTAGACATTAATGCTACAGTGTGTGTAGCGTGGACTGGACTGATGCTAGAGCTAGCTTGCCCCCCAAAGTAGCTTGTTGTTGCTTTTATGTTTAATACAGTAAAGCAAGGCTGTAATTTTGTTCGGCATCATTTTGGTCGAACATCTCGATGATAATGACATGCTAGAAGATGGGAAGAGTCGTAAAGTCAGAAAACAGTGTATAGTGACACTTGCGTGGCTAACATTAGCCACCATAAGCTATCAGCACCAGACCAGGTATGACTGTAGCAGCAAAATCCTTGAAGGCAATGAACTGAAGAGTGTTACCTGTATCCTAGTCTCACATTATGGTGCAAATTGTCACTACAACCATCGGCAGAGCTTTTAGCAAACATTAATTAAATATCAAGAGTCAAAGATAACCTATGCAATCACAAATCAGTCTGACAAAAACAGATTTAGTTTGAGATTAACCTTTTTTTAGGGCACGTCCTGTGTGGATGTGGCTCAGAGTGAAACGCTGCACATTATTTGCATGTTGGATTCCTATTAGTATCAGCAGAAACAGTTTGCCTGCAAAAGCAGCAGAGCTTTGCTGCAGAGATACTGAGGAGGATTGTGATCAGAGCCTGTCAGTTCTGAAAACACAGATAAGCCTGCAGCCTGCAGAGAGAAGGATGGTGGAGGTAATGAGACAGCCACTGAGAACAGGACATAAGGAAGATAAGGGAACAGTGAAAGGATGAAAAGCATAAAAAGAAAATAAAAGCAATAAAAGTGGTGAATAAACGGAGGAACGCAGGCTTCGGGTGCTGCTGCAGGCGTAAACATGGTAACGAGGCGATGTTAGAAGAGCATGTGTCTATTTTAACTGCAAAACAAACCCAATAATTTTAATAAACTTCACGAGACAAGCAACAAACACATCAGCTGCTGTAACCTGCTCTGTCAAAACGCAGCATTAAATGATGCTCTCGCTGTCTCTGGCTGCCACTTTCCTGCAGCAGGTGAGAGCGGCGAGGCTATTCTGAGTTCAACAAGGTGGTACAGAGAGGTGAGAATCGCACGGCGGCCTGATAATGATGTGGCAGAGAAGAGCCCTTTCCAGAAGAGACTCGATCACTGTGACAAGTTAGACTATTTCCGTCGAAGCAGAGCTTAGTGTGAAGTCTGCGCTGAGGGAAACTACTCAGATATTAACTATTAGTTTGTTTACTTTGATACTAACAAGGTAAGTTCAGCTTTTCACCACAGACAGGCTGCTAGGTGTACAAAATGAGCCCTGAATAAATATGACAACACAGGTGCTGCACAAAGAAACTAGATATCATTAAAAAAAATAAGAAGAAAAACAAAAACGCTGCAAAAGGACGACAAGGGAAATGTTTCCAGATAATAGCTACATATAACTATATCCATATCATGCCTTTGGAAGGTTAAGACAATTATAAAACCTGCTATGAAATGTGCATGTGGCTCATTTTCCAATAACAGTTGACTTCAGCAGTCACTATAGCAACAACAACCGTTGCTGTGGTGACTCTGTCAGCTTTTAGACCCCTGGAAACACTGCACGCTGCTGCGTGTCCAGGGGGCAATGACAGTTTTCTTTACTGATTAATCTTCTGATCTCAGTTAATCCAAACCCCTCATTTATTCACTGGCAAATGAAAAGCTGATCTTCTCTTTTTGGCAAGTTAAAAGTTATTTCATTTGGTATTTCTTACATGTTTGCCAGGAATAATTACTAAAATGATTATCAGAATCTTTCATTATTGTTTGTTTTCTGGTGATTGATCACCAATAGTTTCACCTCTGTAAATATGAAGCTAATGGTTATGGTTTGCTTATATACTAATAGATGACTCTGAGGGAGATACAGGTTATACCAGGTACATTTTCTTAACTGAAACCTCACAGTTACAAGCTTAAAAACAGGGAGTACTGAGACTGCACAAGATGTCAGACTGTGATTGATTCAAATATTTTGAAGATGTCTCTTGGAGAACGAGTCACAGGAAACAAACATGATCACACAAACCTGGCAGATATTTTCACTTAACAAAAAGATGTAACGTTTGAGAATAAATCCCCTCAGATGTTAATATCTGACACAAAACCTTCCTCCTGTGTAGGAGCAGCAACAAAATGCAATTCGGGAGCTGAGCTCACTGACAATCCTGCTATGCGTTTCTACAGTAAATCTACTTGTAATTTCAAGAGAAAGACAACTTCATTTTTATGGATTTTTAATAATTTAATAACAGAAAGTGCAAACATGAGAACAAGCTCTGACAACTTTGTTAAAACTCTCTTTTTTTTGAACAATTAGTGTCTAGTTTTCCATCGGTCCACAGACAATTCATGTGAACTGAAATACATCATACAAAGACAGATGGCTGAAGCTGCACTAGGCAAAGCACAGTAACAACAGGACACGTGTTAAAGGGTGAATTCACCCTAATCACAAAAACACATTTTTCTACTTATTCCAGTTTTACTTCATTAACTTCTGCATTTATTCATTGTTATATTTGCTAAAGTTTACGTCAAAATCACTCTCAAAAATAAGCCAAGTCTGAACCAACAGACACGATTCACATATTTTCTTATTGTGTATTGTGAAAATACGGGCACTTACCAAATAATTACCTCAGACATACACTGAAAATGGAAAAAAGGACACTCTCTATGAATGCAGAAATTACCATGCCTAAAATGTGCCAATTATAGTTACATTTAATGGTACACAACAAACAGAAACTCCTCATAGCTAATTCAGTATTATTTTAATAGTAGTTTCACTAGTAATGACATTAATAAGGCAATTAATCAATGTGTCACATTTTCAGAGAACCCAAAGTGACAATAAAATCAGTTGTTTGTATGTACGAATTTTTATCACTTGTAATTACAAAACATAAAAACATATTTAAGAAGCAGGAATCTGTGTTTTTGTTGGGAATTCTTGTGAGAAGAATTATTTTAACAAAGCAGTTCAAAACAATCAACTTACCATTTCAGCTCTGAAAAAGTCTAAACTAAAGCAGACAATGTGGGCTGAGTGAGTTTTTGTGATTTGGTTGAACTTCACATCCCTGTAACAAAACATATGACGAGAACTGTGCCGCAGAACCACCTAGACCTGACACCACTGCTTTAATACGATGAATGTACAGTTTGTGGTCTCAGTCTTACTTTGTGTTTTGACAGGAATTCTATCGTTTAATATAAAATATTGCTTAGTGCAGCTTTATATTAAGTTTAAATTAATTTAGCAGAAAGGGAAGAACCAATTCCATAAATAGACAGTAAATAACACTACAGATGAATCATAGAAAACATCAACAGTGCAGGCAGCTTGATGAAAATAAATAATGTAATGGTTACATGACAACTGAAGGACTAGCAGTCATAGAAAAGTAGTACAAAAACTGTAGAAAGAAAAAATGGTCTTACAGTATATAAAGATATTATGGTCTATACAATATATTAATAAAGCTCATTTAATATTCTAATAGAATTGTTATGTTCAGATAATAAACTGTATTTGTGATGTGGCTAGGCCAAGTGTGGCTCTTCACAAAGAATAAATACACACTTACTTACTCACACACACACACACACACTCGAGTGACTCACATAAACTTGACGACCTCCTGTCCTCATTCAGAAACTCACAAACTTACTTAAGACCCCAGTTTGTGTGCACAGCTGTGCGTCACCGAGCA
>OMLM01004172.1:15517-51766 GCA_900302695.1 Helostoma temminkii | reverse complement strand
ACAGTACATGCCTGCAAATAAATAAGACACCTCACAGAATCATAATCAACTTTGTTTATTTTCTCAAATTTCTGTCTAAAAGTGGCCTATTTCATGTTTTCCTTTCACCTGACAAATATTCACCTTATCAGTGAAATTCATGAAAAGAAGGTACAGCCATGCTAGTTACTACAGGAATTGACATTTAGGCTGTAGATTCTAGGGATCTGTACTATGGTTTTAGCATATAGGCAGAAAAAAGAAACACTAGAAACGTTTAAAAAAAAAATACAGTTGGGTTCCAAATCAAAACACCATGCAGAAAAAAAAACTGTGGCACATCAAATCAAATGCCATATATAAAGTATTAAACATCGTGTCATGGCTTCAAATCAGTTCCTAGAAAAAAGGACACTTTTAAAAATCATACTTAGATTTATTTTTTTGATCCATTATTTGAGAAAACAGGTGCATGGCAGAAACGGTCATCAGTGGCCTCAAATGTTCTAATTTGGAACAAATAACACTAGAGATGGGAGAACCTGAGCTTTCAGTCATTAAACTAATCTATCATAATTTATAGACTCAATAAATCTGATAGATTAAAATTATGACTTACTTAACAGCGCTCCCATCTCTATCTGATAACTTGAAATAAATACTTCATTTTGACATCAAAACACATACTTTAGTGTTTTCAGGAGGGAAGACCTCTCATTTTCTAAAAAGAAAAGATTTAACTTTAAAAAACACGCACTGCATAAATACACCTGCTGAATCCGTGTTCATAGAAAAATGTTTGACATTAAGAAATTTTTGTTGTCGTTGTTTACTGAGATAAAAAATAATAAACAAGGCATTTAGATTTGGTATTTAGCCTTGGAAGTTGTATTACTCTTGATGGAAAGATTCATGGATTCAGCAAATATCTTCATCAGTCTTCAAGCGTGTTGTAACCAGGGTTCAATAGAGTAAAAGAGGATTCACAGGCAGATGCTACAGCTGCAAGAGAACCATTCAGTCTCCTTCCGCACACACATGCACTCCAACACACACACACACACACACTCAAAGACGGGCAAAGGTAAAGCTGTAGCCCTCCCAACCTGAGAAAATGATTGTCAAGCATGCACACAGCATACAATTTTAGAAGAAAATTAACTATGCATTAACTCATTGAGAGGATTTGATTCAAAATGGCCTTGATAATTTTTTTAGTTTGCGGAGAGAAGCAACTGATCTGGAAAAGAATTAAAGAAAAAAAAGTTTATTACTGTAACTAAACCAAACCTTGTTTAAGGTCCGGTTATGTCAAACTATATAATTGATCACATGGCCACGCTAGAATACAAAATAGATAAAAAGTAAAATCAACAATAACAATGAAGTAGTGCTATGGTTTTATACATAATATACACAAGTTAACAGTGATCTCTAGACTTTATTATCCATAGACTTGTCTTATGAGCAAAAGGCGCTAGGTCACAGTGGGTTTCACTTAGTTAACACTTTAGAATGCTAATGCTAGTTATACTTGTTGTCCACTACAGGGTGATACGTGTGATATTTGCTAGGGTCCTCTAAAGGAGGTACTATCAAAACTTATCTGAAGATACAGCCACGTTGTTGCCTTCGCGTTCTAGCAACTGAAGAGATTTCTGCCCCTGCAGCCTTATCGGTTGTGTGCTTGAAACCATGTTGTCTTAACGTTGCACAGCTATTCTCTAAAGGGACTAACAGTTGTGTGTGTGTTTGTAGCTGTTTATAAAGAGAGATCATTGTGTGGCTGAAATCCTCCAAACAAACAAAGAAAAGTGGTAAATCACTGAAACTAGCTGCCAGTCGACAACATAAGCTCAGAGAGATAAAAATGTTGTACACGCAAAGTTGTACATGTGAATAACAGACTAACAGGTCCATTTTGTAGCTATCTTAAGAGTCTTAAGAGAGTGTTTGTTGAAGGAATGCTGGGTATTGTAGGCAGTAAGGATCCTGGCATGATGAGTCGTGTAGGCGCAGGTAGTAAGGTGTTTTCAGGTGAGTGTAGGTACTGTTAATCCTGATGTTTCTCTCTCTCTGTCTCTCCGTCTCTCACTGCTTGCCATGCTACAGCGGCCCTTTGAACTGATTCCCAGAGAGGTGCTGTCTGACGGACAGCTTTGATCCTGCTGCATCACCCAGCTTTCTCCACACCACCTGCGAACAGAAGCGAAGAGTAAAGTCGAGAGGGGGAGCGGCAGAGCGAGACGTGCTGAAAGAGACAGGCAGACGCAGAGACTGAAAGAGTACGGCCAAAGAAAAAAAAACAACTTTCTTCTCCGAGTGTGAAAACTTCAAATGCTCACAGTTTGACTCTGAGCTGCAAAGACTGCGCACACACACAGTTACAGTAGAGTTATCTTGGTTTCTGTCATCTGCCTCGGCAAGACTGCTCTCTGGTGCTGAGATCTCAGAGTCAGTGAGTGAGAGGGGCCCCCAGGAGAGCCCAGTGATACTACAGAGGTACTATTGTAGTGCTCCTGGCCTGCTGAATACTTCTGCAGGGCCCTGATAGCCTGGCTCTCATTCTCTCTCTCTAATCAGCAGACCTTTTTATCCCAGGCCAGGCCTTTCACCACCAACAGTGAAAGATGGAGGGAGATGAGAGGGAGGAGGGGGAAAGAAGAAGAATGCATGGATGAGGCACAGGGTGGTGCGGGGTGAGGGGGTGCGAGTGTTCTTTTCCCTGCCGCTCCACTTTAATTGCTCTGACAGCTCAACTACAAGCCTGTACTTATGGCTTCCAGTTTAGAGCTGACTTCGGAGCAGGGACGAGGGACGTGGGCGTGAGGAGGGATAGATGGAGAGAAAGAAGAGTGAGGGAACATTGTGCACAGGACACTTCTGCAAGTGCCATTGCAAACCAAATGAGTCTAAATGAGGCTTCCTCATTAGGGAAAGCTGCTCAAAAATCGACCTGATTTGCACCAACAAGCAAATAACAACAAGACTGACAAACAAACAGGAGCATTATTGACATAGGGTCCCTTTGTTTACAGCAAACATTGTCATATAGAGGGTAAATATGGGACTGAAAGTCTTTTAATTCCTTTTGCATGAATATCTTGATTTCAACAATAGTGTTAAATAGTGCTGTGACTACTTAAGTAGTTGTTTAACCAGGGACTTAAAAGATTACACTCTTACCCGTGGATTTATGCATTCATGCAACACATACCAGTTTTCTGGTGCATTAAAACAAATAAGAATCTAGCAATGTGTGCATGGATACTAGGAGAGGACCAGTCAGGCAGGAAGTGTTGCACTTACATTGCACATTTCTCGCACAATGGCTTTCTCTTTCTCGCTGAGATCGTCCTCATAGTCCTCAGGAACCTGCTTGTCCAAGTTCTCGTGGACTTCCAGCACCTGATGGCAGACACAGAGATTAGTGTGTGTGTGTGTGCAAATTTTCTATTCTCTATTAGCCAGTTATGTGAACTAAAACAACTATACATGCCACTTTATTTGTTTAATTTGTATTTATTTTTTACCTTCATGGCGTGCACCACGGCCTCAGGCTTCTGGACGCAGGACAGGTAGCCTGTGGCAGGAGAAGACTCGCTGGTTGGGAGACGACCCGTACCCTGGGGGCAGAAAACACAAAAAAGGAAAAATCCTTTAAGGTTCTGTGTTTTTTCTTGAACAGTGAAAAGTCACAGAGAAACTGCAAAGATGTGAGAGACAAGGTGACCAGTGACAAAGGTTAACAGCCACGTCTAAACACACAACATCTGGAGGACATGATCTGTAAACTATCTGCTGTCACACAGTGTTAAACTCTTGGAGTGGCATGAGCACCACACACACGATAAATCACACTCTCCATATCAGTGGGTGTTTGGTCCTGATTTAACAAGAGTGATTTCCTGTAGTGTAGCACTAAAAATGCCATCCCCTTCATACCAACTCAAGTCACCTCTCCTGCCCTTGTGCTTTTCTTCCCTTTTCAGATTGACCACATATTCAACTCCCAGCCATGTCTGCTACCTGCACAGTGTGATTTAACCTGGTGTGATGGGAGCAGCCACCCAGGAAGAGGATTGGGGTTTGTCTTGACTCATCCCACCCCCTAGTTGGTTCCAGACAGTGGCTCTCTGTTAGAGGGACACAGAGATCTCTGGGACACACAATGGCACTATTCACTGTAAACTGGCATCAGGGTCCCGCATTAGACACAGCTCTATGGCTCTAACCTGGGTTCAATTCTCCGCTCACTAGTGATGCGTTTGTCAGTTCCCTCCACACCCACTGGCCCCATTCGGGTGCCAGAATGAGCCCACACAACCCAACAGTGCACACAAAAAAATTATAATCCCACAGCAGGCGAGAGGGACGTTTTAGGGAAACTGCCAAACAGTCCAATCATATCACATCAACCACATGAAACACTGATTTTTTTGCTGGTCCTAAGGGTTATGACAAATGTACACCTGGCAACTGCAGGAAAAACATATGAGCATTTCTATATTTCTTCAGATGGAAAAAAGTTGATATTTTGCCACCCAGTTGTTCTGTTAAATAAAATCAACTATTACCTGATAAAATATGTCTAATGATCAGCATTATATTCATGAACTTTAATATCAGGAAAATCGTGAATATGGTGAAAAGGCGAATATTGTGAAATTTTGCATGTTTCTTGCCTTAAAAAGGTTACTGTCCAGCAGCATGCCTTAAAATCTTTTTTTAAAAAACACGTTAAAACATTTTCTACTTGCAACAAGAATTGAGGATTTTTTAGAGCTGCCTTAAAACTTTTAATCCTGCAATCCAGATGCAGTCAAAGCTCTTTTGACATTCAGTGTCTTTATTTGGACACATATTCATTAGCATATTACATTTACTGACAGTAATATCCAGGGTAATAGCTTTTTTGTCACACCCCCTTATTATAAAAGTTAACAAAAAGTTAACAGTCCCGTTGTTTCATGTGTATTTCTCCTTGTTTAAGGTCCTGACAACAAATGTAACTCCTCAGCTTTCCATACATCTCTTCTGCAATGAACTTTGAATTCAAGAACAAAAAAAAAACATATGTAAATCACTGTTGCCACCTTTTGATGCTCTCTTCTGTGGGTTGAAGCTATTATATGAAATGTGTAAACACATGCTGCTAGCACTGGGACCAGGTTTTCCAATTTATTCTTTGCTGCAGCTGCACAGTAAAGAAAAGGATTTGGACGGCGCAGAGACACATTCAGCTCCAGGCAATGTTTACTGTTCTTATGGATGTAAAGTTGGGGCAAACGCTGTCAGAATCAGTGGATTGTACTTTGAGGATACAAGATCAGAACTGTTTATGAGAATCACGCAGGCTGGCTGCTTTCTTTCTCTATCCATATTTTCTTTTCCCCTTTCTCATTGATTTTCTATCTGACAATCTCCAACACACTCACTGACCTGAAACTGGGACTTGAATAACGAAGGACTAAATATAAAGCATGAGCTGATAGATAACGATGGGTACACACAAAGAGAGTTCAGCTCACTGCAGCTCTGCTGTCTCTCATCTTTCCTTTTCATTTTCCTCTCGCTCTTCATCTTCCAGTGAGGGTTTTCTTGAACGTGAGCTACGATAGAGAACAGCCATCATACAGCTCAATGTCTCACATACTCACACTGAGTCAGCACCTAGCTAGTAGTCATTATGCTAAGCTAACCTAGCAGATTGCTGTATGTACCTTCATCATTAATGTAAACTGAATTTTTTTAAATCATGAAATTACTGTACAACCAGATGTGTCCATATCACACCATTGACTGTAAATGGCTTGTGGTTAATCTATTTTTGTGTATTTTGTGATTTCTAAAACTCCTTAATAAAAAAAAAAATTATAATAAACTACATTTAATACAATTAGGGTAATTTTAATCTAAAGAACAGCTGGTAAACCTTGCAACTGGTCTCATGAGTGCATTTATGATATCAGAATTACATAAAATGTCATGTCTACATGGAACCAGACCTGATTATTGGGTCATGGGTTCATGGACATTATTGAGCAGCATGAACCTCCATGACGAGGCTGGTTTGACCGACAAGCTCAAATTCACATTGAGCCTGTGATTAAAACACAATATTGATTTTTATGCAGGGAAGATTCAGGGCTCCGGGCAGCCTGGCTCTAACCTTCTTTAAGCAGTCACAAAACAATTTCCCATCCTCTGTTCCCCAGGCCCTGGCCGGGTCAGTTATGGTGCTGGATTGTAGAGGATTATTTTATAGTGGGACTCAGTCCAGGGAGAGGGATGGGAATGAAGGGCCAGGATACGGGAGGGAGGAACGGCTGGTTCCTGTTAACTTTGCTTTCTTGTGTCTCTCTTGGATAATCTTTTCCTGCCTTCTCCTTCTTCCCTCTTTCTCTTTCTTTCCCTGTTTTCACCTCCAGTCATATGTAACAGGGAGTGAGCTTGCCTGTGGAGGTATAATTGGAGAGTTACAAGTAAAGTGAATTAAGGCTGACTTGACTTGATTCCACTGTGGAGGCACCAGCACAGCGAGTCTGTATGCAATTAAATCCTGTCTCTATTCATAATCACGGTTGTTGTGAGTATGGCGGTGCTGACCTTTGACTGCATCAGTGTGAGTCTTTGTACAGTACTGTTCATGTGTGTGTGTAGTTTTATTGTATGGGTCTGTGAGTGTGTGTGTGTTAGCCTCCTGGGTACCGACCATGTGCATGGCATCCTGGCGCTGGGGCAGCGAGGACAGCTGAGACTCTGAGTGGTACAGGGTCATTCCCTTCCTCAGGGCACGGAGGTCACCTGGGTTACACTGCTGGGCACAGAACAAACACACAAAAACATCAACGTCGTGGTAATTAAAAGAACATACAGAACTGCCTTACCACGTGCCATTTAATCACAGTTAGTAGTCCAAAGCCACACAGAGACAAGAAGTCACTTCTAGAGCTTCGTGCTTATTTGACTTTTGACATTTTTTCATCATTACTGATATTTTATATATTTTGACTATGCAACATATAATTATAAACATATAAACTCAGAAATGGTTTCTACCTCAAACATGTCTCTGCTATTTCTCGTCACCTATCAGACAACATATATCACTCTTACAACAAAGTAAAGCCAAAGTCGTCTAATATTGCCTGCTAGGTTGATTTATGAGCCAAGCCCTAAGTTTGAGTACGCACATTAAACTAAATTATATTAACATTTATATCTCCCTGTTTGGTTATTTATAAGCAGAATATGAACATTTAATATGTGGCTGTAATACACTATAAGCTAGTTAGCTCAGTTGTCTTCATTGAAGAATTTTTTAACAACAAAGCCCAGTAATAAACACGTAAAACTCTCAAATGTTCATTTTAAATGTTTGATCAGATCAGATTTTCACACCTGAAACTAATTTTCTAAAGTAGCTAAAGTAAATATTTCTGGTAGCTGTTTATCAGTCCTGCATGTCAACACTGAAAGGGCTCAAACTTTCAAGCGCCAGTGTAGTGTTTATTAACAATAAATAAATGTTTACCAACTGATTATAAATTCTAAACATGGACATAAGTTCTCAATATGGTACGCATACATAGAGGACAAAAATAAGTTATTTTATTGATGTAAATTATTCTTTCCATCAGGCTCTACTGTGTATATTAAGCTCTTCAGTGGTGGTTCATTAAAGACTCACTGGTTGTGGCACCTGCAGTCTCATCGTCACTCTGACGCCACTGCTTCAAGCACTCCAATAAGGCAGATTTTATATGTTGTGGCTTACTACATAAATGGCACTTCAGAGCACCGGGGGTGTATCACGTTGTGCCATCAGTGAGGGTCATTACACATGAACAATGTTCCTACAATTTGTCCTCATTAGCAGCCAAAGACCACTGGTTCCTGGGGCAGTAACCAGCCCAGCTCCAACACCACTGTTCCTTATGACATTTCTCATATAATGCACTGGAGTTCGCTCTGCGCAAGGCACGGTGTGCAAACACATAATGCCCAGGAGCACCCAAGCTATAAATAACACAATGAGCTGTGGGTGTGTGCCTGAATGTGTGGACATTGTCCTGTGTTGTCTGTCTCTGCATTATCTCCCCGTGTCACACACTCGGGTACAGTTTGCAAACACAAAACAACCATCGGTATTCCCCTTGTCTTTTGATGTCCTCCGCATTCCTTTCTGTCTTCTAACTTAGTTCCCTGTTAATGTTCCTCTAACCTTTACCAATCTTTCTCTTGGCATTTCTTGATCTATCCTTTGGGCTTTCATATTCATGCCCTCAATCCTGCGCCTTAGCTAGCATTCACTGCCATTTCTCCAGGGTTTGCGTCTGTCAGCAGGGCATGCCCTAAATGTTATATCTGGAGGAGTGACAGACACACAAACCACGAGACGAACACATCTGAAGACCTGATTGGTTAGGGTTAGGGTTAGGGTTTTCTAAAAGGGTTTTCTTAAAAAAACGAAGATACCCGTTATGTTAAGTCTCCTGTAACTTTGCAAACAAATACATATCAACCTTTAATTTATTACTTGAGCTGACGTCAACCATTCGGAGCAACAAAGCTATTTGTTAGCCAGACAGCTGGAGACAGTTGGCCCTACGCAGTTTTCTGGGTCTCTTCATCTATTCATCCATCACAATGTTCTTGTTGCTGACAGGGAGGAGCTGTGAACGCATCATTTCCTGTATGACTTATGAGGCCATGGGTGATACCGCCTTGACACAAGGGGAGAGGGCATGGCAGTGTGATCCTTCACAGCCATACTTTTAACACAATACTAAACAGAAAAACTGCAAGGCAAACATAAATATTTGTTTTTGCATTTTATGTGGATCAGTTGGTCTAATGATGCTAATTTGGAGACATGAAGTTTTAGCCTCAGTGTTTTAGCATAATATCATGTACATAGCCAAGACAATTTTACAGGGTTCTTTCCAAATATGCCAACTAGACACACTGAAAAGCCAACTAGAGCTAGGATGGGCGATAAAGACTTAGATATCATGATATATATATATATATATATACCACACAACAGTATTTTTGTGTGGTAACAAGTCAAAGCATCATCAGATCCTGAAATAGACCAGTTAGGTACTTTAAAAATAGAAACTGAATGAAATATTTCCTTTACAGCATATATCATTCATCTGAATCCTTATTCACAATTTGGGCTGACATCATGTCTTTGGCTCAGTAAAATTCCACCATCTCCATCATTTCATCCTAGCCTCTACTTCTTTGACTGTGAAGAGAGCCTCAGCTGAAACCTAAGAGACATTCTTTCAAAACGTGGCAAAAACTTTGATGGTAAATCTTTTAATGCTCTAAACTTCTTTATGTAATGTGAAAAAGCTTAGTGTAGCAACAGTAATTGTATTCCTATCCATCTTCTTTTAACCACTCAGATAAGCCATAATGAACGTCATAATGTAACGTCAATGAATAATGTCATTGGATAAGCCACAATTTATTAACTTCTGTCATCATTCACATCCACTGGACCCTATTGCCGTCCACTCTCACAAAATGATTTCAATTAGCCTGCAGTTTAAGGATGGAGTATCATCAGAATCCATCATTTAAATCGTTATAGTCTTGTTAGTGGTTAAATGGCAGTGAGTTACTGACTCTTACACTTCAGTGAGTTAAAAGACTTCAATAACGATTTAAAGGCACCTAAGTGTGATAGTTAAAGTGCAAACCATGTACACGCACGTGGCTGAGCATGTGTGAAGGTGAGACCTCTTTTTGTCACTGTGTTTACACCTGTGCTGTATAGGACCAATATCAACCATTGGACCATGTAGTGAACTCCCTCTCTTGTCCCTTTAGTACAGTAAAATCCTTCAGCCAAACAGGTTTGGAGGGTCAACATTCCTGCGATAAGAAGCTATTGTTTCCTTCAGGTTTAACACAAGTTTCACAGGGCTTGTTTCATAACACAGGAAGTCTGGCAATATTCCCAATGAGGCAGCTAATGCGCTGTAGCATTTCCACCTGCTAGTATTCAGACACATGAGTAAATAATACTGCATAAGTAGAACAGTGAAATGGAGAAATGCTCATTCTAATTCATTACTGGAGGATGTTTTTAAGTTTATCTATGACACGACCATCAACATGTTATGTTTAAACTTCAGACATTTCTTCTTCCCCCACTCGCCAGTTGTTAGCCATGCATCATGAATGCTTAGATTTACCTGTGTTACCTCTGTATCTTCAATTATTCAGCGCACCAGACGTCTCGACAAGCCAAGACAAGCGTCTGTCTTTTATGCACCAAAGCACAATGTAACATTCGTTCACCTTGGGGAACCTCATACCAAAGACTGTGATGTGCAAAACAGCTCCAAGAACAGAAAAGATGGGCCACAGACAAGCAGGGCCAACTGTGCCCATTTGTTAGCATAGCATGCTAGCACAGCATTAAAGAGGCTACAGACAAAAGCAACACATTACAAGGTAATGCAATCTAATTGCTTTGTGCTTATAAGACTAAAACTATGTTCAGGACATTCTAGCAGAATAGGAAGAATGGTCCTCATAGAAAAGACTCAGGAACATTCACCCAGTTGTCCAACATGGTGGTTCCATGTTGTTGTGCTGTTGTTGCTACCAACCTTTAGCTAACAAGCTAAGTTAACTGGTTATTATTGGATTAGCAACACATTTCAAGTTGTTACAATATACATAAAAATTAAATAAGTTACTGCATGTTCAGCATCTTTTATGTTTAATGTAACTTTTTCATGTTTATTAATAAATAGTATTTGCCTCTGTGCTGATCCTTGTTTTTGTCACACTTAAATGATTTGAAGATTTTAAATTTTAATATTATACAAAAATAATGTGAGTAAATACAAAACACAGTTTTTAAATGATGATTTCATTTATTAAGGGAAAAAGCTTTATAAACCTGCCTGGCCTTATGTGAAAAAGCAATTGTCCCCTAAACCTAACAATTGTTTGTGTCGCCCTTGGCAGCAAAGATAATCAGGATGTTTTTCTGTATACGTGCGACAAGCCTTTGTGTTCTCTTTGGTCAGCAGTGGGTTTAGAATGGATGCCATTTTTGGCCAGTGTCTTTTTTATTGTTGAATCATAAACACTGACCTTAACTGAGGCCTGCAGTTCTTTAGATGTTGTTCTGGGTTCTTCTATGACCTCGTAAGTGAGTCATCGTTGTGCTATTGGAGTAATTTTGGTAGGCTGGCCACTTCTGGGAAGGTTCACTACTGTTCCAAGTTTTTTACATCAATGGATAATGTCTTTCACTGTAGTTCACTTCCCAAAGCCTTAGAAATGGCTGTGGAAACCTTTCTAGACTGATACATGTCAATTACTCAGTTTCTTATCTGTTCTTCAATGTCTTCAGATCACAGAATTATGTGTTGCTTTTTGAGATGTTGTAGCGTCAGGAAAATCAGGAAGGGGGCAAATACTTTTTCACAGCACTGTAAGCCAGAGGTTTATATGAGCAAGTTTTTCCACCTGGTTGTTCATACGAACAGTTTAAATGTCAGCAATGCATATAATTTTGTAGGAGAGGCAATTCAGCTCAATGTTAATGTTCGATGCCGCACTTTGTGAACTGTATTATGAGACAATATTAGGTACAACACCAAATGTGAATGTGTCTCCATTGAATATGGCTTTAAAAATTAAACAACTGCTTTATTTTTGGGGCGTCAGATGAAAAATTGAAAGCACTGTCATATATTAGCTAACAGCTTTTACCTTAGCAAAAAATCTGAAAAGCCCTAGCCTGTCTGTTGAAAGCTAAAATCTACCAACCAAAAGCCCTAAAGCATAAAATCAACAATGACCTGAACATTGTTTTAGTGTTGCTTTAGCACTTCACTTCACTGTCAGTGTCAATACAGGCATTGAAATGAGTTGCATTACATTGTACAAGTGAAATACTTTCATTGTAGCCACCGCCTGTAATAGAGAAAGCAACAAAGCTCAAAGCTGTGAAAAGTCCCACCACCAAACTGTTAAAAGACTGAAAAGGCAAACATGGCTCAACCCACTGACCAGCACAGCAGCATTTCAGAAAAGCCAGTGACAGGTGTCATTTAAGAAAGTTACCTTTTTCATCTGTATCTGTGATAAGCTATACCGGTTATAAGCCTAGGGAGAGAGAAACATAGCGTATTGGCTCATTACTTGATTATTGTTGATTACTGCAAAAACATTATAAACTCTACCTCAAATCTAAAGAAAAGAAGAACATCACAGTTTTAAATATCGATTTTAAGAACAAGTTCATATTATAGGTCTTGGCCGCTGTGAGACGATGGGTAGCACCTAATTGTAACACTGAAGAGCTAATTATGAGGATCATCTAGGTTTTGTATCAGTGATTCCAGCCTACACTCTCTGCCTACATATGAATCTGCTGGGACATAATTGGGGAAAGAGAAATCACTTTAAAGAAAAAAAGAAAAAAAGAATAAAGGCTTTGATTCAAAAAGCTGTTTAAACTGTGAAATTCAAACTCGACTGTCTGCAGCCTGACTTGCATTCAAATGAATCGAAATACATTATGAAACCTTTTGATAAAGTAGAAGACTACGATGCATGGATATATGCTATGCTGTTTTACCAATAACTAATGAGCCTTAACTTTGTGTTTGATTCCCAATTAATATGTTTGAATGAGTTTCACCACAAGTGTTCAGTTTGTGATTGTGTGCAGACTGATATGTGACCTCCTAGTGAACTCAACACAAAACCCACCCCCTCGTTATCAAGCTCTTACCTCTACTCGCACAGCCCTTCATGCTTCAATTTTGGGATAAGTCAGATTAAGGTCAACTTTGGGAGAAATGCTTTTCTCTGTCACTGTCACTTAATGCCTTTTTTCTATTTTTTTCCCCCTCTCATCTCTCCTTTGCTCCCATAGTTTGCCTTGGGGGCTAACATCAGTGCTTGCTATTGAAGCTTACTGACTCCCCATGAATTAAACATGAATAAACATACTCTCCAACCAACAGACAGGCTGTTCGAGATGGTGGCTTCACAGAGACATCGGGGCAACTACTCGTGCTTTTGGGTGAGTTGAGAAGTTGCATAACACGAGTTCTGAGAAGGTACGAGTTCAAATATAACTGAGCCAGACTAACAGTGAAACTCAAATGTCTGTAACTGACAGATTCAAGAATCAAAAAGGGAAAACATGAGAGCGATGCACGAATGTTTGTGCACCTCACCTGTGAGAGAAGTTTATTGTTGTCATCCTCTAGGATCCGCACTTTCGTCTCCAGCTGCCTGATGTAGTTGGAGGACGAATCTGAGGAGACTGAGAAGAAAAGAAGGGAGGAGAAGTGATTAGCATTTCAAAGACCTCAAGTGGAAAACAAGCAGGCAGGACCACTTGAGCAAAAGGACCACATAGAGCTTGAAAAGCCTTCCTTTATCAAAATAAGAGGTTTTATATGATGGTTAAAGTCCATAGCTGAAATACGTGTCACATTTTGTCCTTTTATTAAACAGTGAACTTTTACCTCGAAACTTGACTTAATTGTTTTGCTACTAAATCCAACACGCAGAGGTCCAATTTTGCAGTTTGTTATGTTTGTTCTGAGTCCACCAAAGCAAGCAAATGAGAAGTATTGAAATAATTTAGTTAACTAGCAATTCAGTTCATTTTATTATCAATTATTGTTAGCAGTGAGCAGTACTGTGAGCCCAAATACTTTTTTTGGCTAAAATTACAACAATTAACAGCTACAGCCATGCTAACCTCAGCTAATATGCTCAAAATTGCTAAAGGTTAGCATGGTTAGCGTGCTATCTAGCTAATTAGCCCAAACAAAAATTAATTGATCATTTTACCCCATTTTTAATGGCACCAAGGCCTAGTGTTAGTGTTTATCAAACAGCTTGTTTCGACCAAAAGCCAAAATCCCAAAGACATTCAATTTACTACAAAACTACTATCAACTACAGCTTGTACAAAGTTCTTGTGCTAAAAAAACAGTTGTTCCCTGACATCAAGGGTCACACACTGAGCGTTCCCACCCAGATTAGCAGTGCTTGACCTAACTTTTGACCTCATACTTTAGTGGGGTCATTTCCCAGTTTGTTCCACATTCTCTAGCACCTCTTATTAAGTGTGAAAGACATATTATTGTCATACTTGAGCTCCGTCACACAGCTGCCTCTCTACCTGACAAACCGTGTAAACCTCCACAGAGATTCACACAACAGAGAGCTGATAAACAGCATTATGCGTTAACAAAATCAGATTTACTGAGTTCAAAAGGGGGACAGGATGTGAGTGAAGAGCGGAGGTGCAGTTCGACTCAGTAGGTGGCACACAGCCTGTTATCTAACGAGGCATGTTTAATTTACAGTGAGATCAAAGCAAAGCTACACACATGAACTGCACTCCAGCAGCTAGTCGGGAGCACCACTGTGCATACAGCTTCATCTTATTTTGTTTTCTAAGTGGATACAGAGACACTCAGAGAGACAGACAAAGCCAATGGGGAGGTTGCTGATGAAAATGATGGGTTGAGTAAGATGCAGATGAGAAGTCACTGCCTGTATACACATATGAAATCACCACTTGTTGCTGCGGTGGCTGTAGTTTTACCCAAACAAATCTAACCAGACTGTGTAATTTATCAGCACTGTGCAGCCAGGGGGCGGTGTTCTACAGAATCCACTGCCAAAACAAGAAATCATCATAATTATATTCAAATCCAAACTCTGCTAAAATAAATCAGCAGGTTTCCGCAGCTGAACAGATGACTATTTGTGAAATTCAGACACGTACACAGTGCTCTCTCAATATCAAGCATGTCCTCTCGCTCCAGCATTTGTCCAAATGCTTCATATCGCTAACACACTTGAAAATCACCAGCCGTTGCTCAATAATGAGGAGAAATCTGATTAGTGGCAAACTAATCTTTTAGTATTCAGGATATAGAATTTATAGGGACTAACTCCCATTACCACTTTTCTTCTATGTTGTGATCTGAAACCAATTTTATCTAGGCTAATTTGTAGATTAAGGACATTCACAAGTTTAGGATTTTGCACAAATAGCAATACACTCAGAAAACTGAGCTATCTCTCAAGACCCAGGAGTAGACAGAAGTGAATGACACTTGCACCTATTTATGTCTAGCTCCTTGACTTTTTTAGCAGGCCTTGGGCAGACAGTGCTGTCAGTTGCCTGGTTAGCCAATGGTTGGACAGCTACAAGAGGAGGCTTCAGTAGCCAGAGCTGGTAATCCTCTCTTCCTGCCTTGTGACCCTCTAATCTGGATTCATCTGCTGGCCTGACTTGCAGCCAGATCTCAAGCCGATTAGCACGAAGGTTCCTCGGCCTTCAGTCATCACCAGAAGACTCAAACAACAAAGGTAGAAGCCACAGAAAGAGAGGGGGAGGACAGAAAATGATGAATGATGACTGCCTTTTGTTCAACTGGTGTGTACATTTAGATAAATTAAAGAGATGGAGATCTGTTTCACCAGTAATCCAATAAACCCTTACGTCAAGCTTATTTTTCAGCTCCTAGGAAATAATTAAGAAATAACAGCTATCAAAGAGAAATATTGATATAGGACTCAGATATATTTGATTCTGTAAAAGAAAGACAGAACTGGCTTAAAGTGAGGATTCCTGCTGTGGTTGTTGTGAGAAGTCTTCACATACCACAGCACCATCTCTCCCTTCCACTCCCCATCTATGAGCCTTTGATGTGCTAGGGCTACATTAAATCTCAGAGCACGTAACTGCAGCATCACTCGTGGCATGATTAAGTGGTCCTGCTTAAACACGTGCATATCTGCCATGGGAACACATAACATGTACAAAACGCCTCAACACCTCTACACACCCCCAAAGCCGCAGGGATCTGCAGGGAGAATCCAGCCATCATCCCCCTTTTTAACACCCGGCTCCAGAGAGTCAGCCTGGTGGGAGAGGGGTCAGGCAATTAAACAGTTCCCCGGCTCCCCTGCCACCCCTCCATCCTTTTATCTCACCAGCCTTCCAGCTTCACATTATTCACTGTTCCTTCATAATGCTGGAGGACGAGCAACAAATCATACAGGGACCGATAGCAGCGCCAAAAATAATTAGCCTGCAAAACTCAGCCTGGCATCTACTCTTTATACGCAACAAGCACCAAGGGAGAGGCTATTATTATTTATGCATAACCTGAGTGCAATCTAAAGAGATAAGATGAGTACAAGGCACTGAGCGGAAGCAAGAAAGTAAAAAAATATTCGCCTTAGCAGTGAACAATAAAAGAGACGTAAGACTTTGAAAGAGAAGCACATAGAGAGGGGAAACCTTCCCTTTATGATGCACTTATTTTTACCTCTGTGTTGTTCACCCAACAAAATAAGCTGATATGTCTTATGAGGGGGCATGTGTGTTTATTAGTGTGAGCATAAGACAAAAGGTGACGCAGACAGTAGCACAAGACCCTTCTCTGTATGTCACTTTGTATCACGTCAGCGCCACTGTGACCCACTTCCAGCAACCACTCCCTTATTAACTCCACTCCCCGTTTCCCTCTCATACCGTTTTATTACATCCCTCTAGTTGAACGTGCATGCCTTTTCTGTAAAAGAGTTTTTGGAAACTGGTTCATTGTTCATGTTAGCTTTTTGGAATTTATTTTCTCATTGCTCATACTTAATAGATAAACTAGAATGAAAATGAAGCTCCCAAAAACTTGGCGTGATCCTTTAAGAGGTCATGACCCTCCCTCTTTTGTTCCCTCCAAACATGCTTCCCCCATCTGTCCAACACAGCTTGTCTTGCTTTCTCAGCACCGTGCCACAGTTACACTACACCAACTTGTCTGCAGGGTTTTACATTTCTATTAACAATATGTCACACTTTTATAGTTTTATACTATGTACTCCTACTGTTCCACCCATCTTTTCCATTACTTCTCCTACATTGGAATGTTATCAGATTTTTTTAACCCAACTCGAGTCAGGTCAACATTTAAAGGTGCCCTATGGAGTTTTCTTATAATAAGTCCATCTAAAACATATTTTACATTCTGCATTGTTGGGTATCGTCTTTTTTATTGCCTTTATGTGCATACATATGCATCTGTTTGCACAATACTGTTGCCCACAAGTGGAACAATGTGCAGCTGCCAGCAGCAGCATGTAAAATACATACTGTACTTACACACGGATGATATATTAAAAAAAAACAATCTACTCATAAAAACATTTCTCCATAGCAACCCTACCATTCAAAAACTCCACATGGCACCTGTCATTTTTGTCCATATTACATTATGGTTGCCTGCCAGTGCAGTTTAATGACATTACCTATTTGACTATTGAATTACCTCATAATAAAGATTTAACAACCCACTAAACATATTACAGTATTTTACCCACTGTGATTATATAACGCAAGTTTCAGGAGTCTGCTACTAAATTTTTATATCCCAAAGAAATGAATGACCATGAGAAACGAGAATGAGAATAAATACAAATAACATGACTTGCAAAATGGTTCACTGTGTTGTGAAGTATGTTACTGTGTGGTAATTGGGCAACACTGGTATAGTCCTTCAAGGGATTGATTTTTGATTATAGACTTTCAAACATTTTGAAATGCTTGTGGCACTTGTAGTAGCATTTTTGAAATTTTAATTTCTAGTTTGCCTTTCCATTTCTACATTTGTTCTTATTATATTCTGTGCAGTGGCATCTGTCACTACTTTGTTTAGTGTAGATTACTGGCCAAAATGTAGGCTAACTTATCCATTTCAAATAAAACCTACAACTAAATAAAGTGCACAAAAAGTTTGAGTCTGAATACTTTCTAAAGGTCAACTTTCAATATGAGGCAGTGGGTGGGAGGTTTATTGGAGTCAAGGCAGCCCAGTCTTTAAGAAGCAAATTGGGAATATTTTAATAACCGCTTATGATTGTAGCTCTTGTTGTAATATCATCTCATTATTCCAGCTGCCTTCATCATATTTCATTGGCGTTATAAATGTGGTTTGATTGAAACTAAATTTAAATACTAATAATTTTTGTGGATTTTGACTTTACTGACTATTTTAGCCATTAATTAAAATTCCAAAATTTGTGGTTAACCACATAGAACACAGATTTTTATTAAACTGCTCTGAATATGCCTCATTTTTTCCAACTCCGTTCCCATGACTGTTTAGAAGCCTGTAGTGCACTGAAATCACTTTTATTATTCCTGGCTCGGCTCTGGCTTTCATCTCCTATTCACAGCTGTATCACAGTGTTTTAGCACAGAGACATGGATATTCTCTCTGCGATGTGTGTATTTGTGTGTGGATTATGAAAGAGTGCTTATGAGCAGCATTTGTATGATATGGTGTGCATGTGGGTTGCATGGGTGTCTAAGCTGACTGGGCAAGCAAGAGAGTGTTTGTGCGAGAAAGGGGATTTTTAAACCCATCTGTGATTATAGTGTATGTGTGTTCAAGGCGGGAGACTGGGTCAATTACCTCAAGATGTTGAAGAAAGAGCAGAAACAGTCTAAACAATGTCTCTTTCCTTTCTCTGTACAAGTACACAAGTCAAAGTACAGGGCGTTCCATGAAATCTGACCTCACTGGCAACAGGAAGTCAAATGTATTATAAAAATCTCCATTTATCAGCAATTTCCAACAGCTAAAGAAAAGACTATATCTAGGTGGGAAAGGTTGATCTGAGTGAGGTTCAGTTTAAAACCGAAAGGGGAGGGAAAAGAAAAAAAGAGGGAAGAGGGTTCACTATGGTTCACTATAGGCCCTCGCTCCACTTCCATCAGAAGTATGGCAGATTTACCGCTTGAAATTCATTAACACAGGTCTTTGCGTTTACAGATACAACATCATGTTAAAAGAATGAGGCAAAAGTTATCTCCCCACTTGATGATCTAGGAGGGAAGGACAGGATATACTGTTCACAGGAAATAAAAGATCAGTAGTGCTTGTGTAGAACAACAGAACCCTCTTGGAATGCTAAGTACAGAAAAACATACTTGCAAAGAAGCAGAAGAGATTAGATTTATACTTTATTATCGCTGTTCTCCAATAACATGTTTCATGTTGACATGCACAAAGAATGACAACTAGCTAAACATTATCTCAAGGGTTTGGCAGGGGAGTATAAACTTCCCCATATGCAGTAAAAAAGCAGGACAGAAATCACATTTGCCTAAACGTAATATAGCAACCAGTCAATATGCTGGATGGGGTTTTTCCATGTGTTTTCTGATGCATTGTTTACCTTGGAAAGGCACTGGAAAGACACACCACTCTCCAAACTCTCTAGATAGGTACCCATTTTCAGACATGGAAATATATGTAAGTAGGTTTGCATTGCATGACTACACGGCTCTAATTCAATGCATCTGTTCCTGCTTGCATTCCACTGCATGCACTGTACATGTGTATACACATGCATAGGCTTGGCCAGTGTTGTATGCGTCCTCTGCTTGTTTGCCCAGTGCTTGCTCATAGCCAGGGCAAGCCAACCAGAGGAACAGATAGGAACAAGTTAAGTGGGCACCGATGCAGCATTAATGAGGGCATGGCAGAACCTGGCAACCCGAGCACGTAAACCACAAGCCCCTAGAATGGCTTCAAAGGCTTGACTGGCTCATCAGTAGGTGGAAAGCTAACCCTATGTGACAAGACATGGCACCCGCTCTGAGGGAGAGAGCGTGGTTTACCTCCCCACGCACTCTCTGGCGTGTATGTGCGTGGGTGAATGCGTTCTGGAAAAAGCAAGACATGTTTCTTCATGTGCATGTAAATGTCTGCGCATTTTTGTGTCCGATAACAGCGCAGCGTTACTTTATGCTCGAAGAGAGACAGTCCACGCTGAGTGTGGAGCGTGAAAGTTTAAGTGCCAAAAGGATTACGCTTCACAAGAATGGCTTGTGTATATCAACAACTCTTAACCGTTGACTAGGTGAAATCAGCTTTTTAATCATTTGCCACTTGTCCAAAGCGAGGTCAAGCAGGGCTTACTAACAACCAGGGACAGCTCAGTGTGGTTTTACCTTGGCACTGAATGCATTCGCTCATTAATGTGAAGTAACAGAGCAACATGATAAATAATCTGTCAAACATAAAAATACTACAGAACACTTTCATTTTGAAGAGTTTTCTATGACATAAATATTTAGTACACTTTGTTGCACCATAGTATATCATAGTCTGCTGAAGCCCCGTTTGGTCCTGCTGTGGAAATGAGACAGCTTATTGGGTGAGGGGACGTTGGACTTTGACCAAAACACAGATGCAGACTTTACAAGCTGTGTGTTCACTGTTAAAGAGTGATACTTGTAACCAGGGTTTTTTGGCAAATATTTTAAAACCCACTCCCAAACTGACACGCTAACAAATAAGTTTTGCCTTTGGAGAAATATAAAGTAGAGAAAAAAATAATATGACAAGTAATCAAAAATTATGAATCAACTGAAATTCACTTGGCAAACATTCTGATGGTTCTTATTTTTCAACTCAGTGAGTCACCTCAGCAAAAGATTAGTGGTTCCAGCCTCAAAACACATATAAGTTCCTGTTGGAAAATTCCTGCAGTGGAAATGTCCTTTAAAATGATGATCCAACTTTCCAACAAGACAGCAACACAACGTAGATGGCATGCAAATGGTATGAATCATTTATCGGTTGTACAGTCAAATACTCTCTAAGGATTGAGTGTAAACAGAAAACAGCTCACTTGTTCCCTGTTTCATGCATCCAGGCTAAACCTCATTTCCTCTCATATTTCCAGACATTAATCGATATGTCTGTGTGGAGAGAGTATTGACTTAACCTTATTACCCACAATAACCACAACATGTTATCTGTGTCATCAAATCCACCGTAGTCATTTAAAGTCGGGTGGACGTCAGCTGGGGCTCTTTGATGTACAAAGGACTGTTAATGTGGAAATTAAAGCCCAGTGTAAGTTTTGCCTGCCTAGCTATTGATCAGCCACATTAATATCCTTAACATGAATACAAGGGAAGAATAGAAAAAGAGAAATGGTTTATTTATAGGTATGGGTATAGACAGATCTGTGTCTTGTTTCTGTCCCACATTGTGTCCTGCAAAGCAAAGTGATGCGTCCCTTCTGTCTCCTTGGCTCATTGTCACCACTCTTGTAGGATCAACAGACGCCTTCACATGCCTGCAGCTGTGAGCGGCTGGCTAAAGATGTGTCTCTGTGTGTGTTTCATGTCTGTGCGAGCTGTTGATCACGTACTGTACATATGAGCTCATGTGTTGCTTTATAAATAAGGTCATTTACAGTATTACTGTGGGGTTCTTCTGCAGCATTGCAACGTAAAATGTTCTTGTGCAAAAATGACACTATATGATTAACTCTTGGTCATGAGCGATGTAACAAACAGCAATGGCGCAGCTTATTTTGCTGGTAGATGACCAGGCCAATTGTAAGGCTAGTGTGGCCTGTGCCCTTAATCTTTTGATTAGGTTAGAAGAACGGCAGTCTGGCAGCCAGTTGAGTTTAATCCTATGAAATCAAAGCTGGGAGCCTGGTCCACACCCTTAATTACTGTCCATTTGTGCATATGCTGGCTATTTGGAGTGAGACAAAACAGAAAAGATTAGTGACATTTGAAGATGAACAGGCTGTGGACTATTATTTGCCAACAGAATGTCACTGCAGGAAAATATGTTTGACACACGAAGGGCCATACACTGACTTGACTGATACTGCTATACTAAGCAATTTCTAGATTTACAAAAATAACAATAATATTGTAGTAATAAAACTGTAGTTATACGTTATTAGGTGTACTGTGACTTTCCTATTCCAACAAGACCTTCATGTTATCTCACAATAAGTGATCAGGTAGGAATTGCTGTTTGTCTTTTGTTTAAATATAAATATATAAATATCTGTTTAAATATATGTTTAATTATGAAAATCATGCAGCTACTTCAACGGAATGATTTGCTGTCTGGGTTGCTTGTCATTGGCTAGCAGGAATTGTGAATATTTACTTTTTTGATGCTGAAACATTTACTCTTATGCAATACGGTTTCAAAAATGTCAACAAAAACAGCAATTTAACTTATCACATTTGATAACAGATACAAAGATATATTTGCTGTAAATGTCTGGAGGCCATCCACCTGATAACCCACACTGCTGCATGAAAGGCTTTGCAGAAGAGGCTTAAGAGACGACTGGCTTTACCTCACACAACCCACAACCCACTGCAGTGTGTAAACAAACACCAGAGGGCATTGTGGGTAGCGAATGTCCTCCTGGAGCCCATGGTCCTCTTTAACCTCATTCCTTTCCCCGTTACCACGGTTTCGCTACAACAAACCCCATGGCAACTTCATTTGCATACATCTGCATACCTCCTCATTCCTTTTAAAGCCTGTCTGACTGACTGCTGAGCTGGCAATGGTTGTGCTTATGCAAGCACAGTCGAACAGCTTGCAGTTAGACGGTAAATACAGAAGACGTTCGTTCAGCAAGTATCAATCTGAAACCCTTTATTATCGAACTCTGAAAATCCCATTTACCGTGTGGGTTCTGATGCAATCGAACCAGAACTGCTTCCAGTCCTGTGGAAATTTCATTTCCAGTGAGATCATCTAGTAGATTCATTGCTGTTTATACTAATAATAATGACTTATGATTTCATTCATAAGCAAATCAAAGAAACATAATGGGCAGGCAGGATTTTGTGATTTTAATCTAAGATAAAACTTAAAGTATGTTGCTGTGGTGTTTTGGCTGATTGGTTCTCTAAACAGAGAAAGGCCTGTGACAGCATACACACAATCCAAAAATTAGTCTGCAAAAGAACATTAGCAAGAAAAGTCCTCTAATGCCCATGACCTATGGAACTACTGGAGAGATTTCTGAGAGCACTAGGACAAACCTCTCGAGCGAAACAACTCGGAGAAACAAGAAACCATTCACCAGTGTAGTCTGAAGCTTTACCAACTAACTGAGCACTGATGGATAAAGGGGATCTCTGAAGGGCTATTAGCACAGTAATTGCCACAAAGCAAAATAGATCTTACGTAAGAGCTGTCCAGATAGACAGTTATCTCATCCCAACCATGGCTGAAATTGGATTGATGCTGAACTGGAGTTCCACAGCCTCTGACTCGACAACAGTGTCCCGAGATGTGGTGAAACTAAGCGAAGGCGACAGCGCTTATACTCCACAGTCGTCGGGAAAAGAGGCCATTAGGAAGGAAACAGGAGAATGAGACAGACAAGGCAGTCTGTGCAGACAGGACAGAATCAGGCATAATAAGCAAGAGTATTCTATTACATCCCATTATGAATGGTTGGCACTGGCTCCATCCAAGTCTCCAGTATAGAAGAAAACAAGGCTAGTCACAACTCATCATCCATACCACTCTGAATATTTGTCTATGTAATTTCTCAGCTCTAAATCACTTTGACCTGCTGGCAAGAAGCAACCAATGTGTCTGGCTTTGAGACATCCTCATCCTCTGTACTGTAGGACAGGATATCTGAAACAGACCCAAGCAGGGACATGGTGCTAACACATAGACATCCAGAGAAATAGACTATTTTTAACCCCCCAACACGAAATCTCTTCATAAGAAGCAGCAGCAGCAGCAGCAAAATAACATTTTAATCTTCCATGTGTCTGCATGCACACACTCCATTTCCTGCTGCCAATGGTAAGATGCCTGGCAGCGTCAGACAGACGAGGAAAAAAGCACACGTGCAGCCATGTATGCTTGCGCGTGTGAAAGATGAAGTCAAAGGTGCGAAACATCACAGAGACGAAGAGTCAAGTGAGCGTAAATGCCAGTGACATTGCTGGAGGAAAACTTTACGAGCCCTGACAAGCAAACATTAAGCTACACTCCTGTTTATTTTTGTCGCAGCCATGCCTGCTGGGCTGAGAGATGGGCTGAACCAAGAACATGTTTTCTTAACACATCTACTATGTCATGTGAGCTGCCAAGCATTCCCAAGGTGTCTGATCTTGTCTAATTACCCCCAGTCTAAACTGACCTGTAGCACAGTCTTCCCCCAAAATGGTCTCTTCACTGCTCTGTATTCATATCACTGTTTAAAATCCTAGGATGATACTAACTAGTACCTAAAATAATCACCAATAAATAAACAAATATAATAAATAAACAAAATACAAAAAAAGCTGTCATTCATGTCCCACCTCAACCCATTCGGCTGGATTTTAATATTGTATTAATATTAGTAAAGGTCACATGAGAAGACACATGTTCATGTTAAGAGTTGTGCTCCAATTCCATACTACATGCAGAATTTAAGAAGGATTTACGCATGCTGTGATGTATACGCAGGAAAAGCTAAGACATTAAAGGGGAATTCCACCAATTTTACACAAGTCTGCTAAACTGTCTCAAAGCCAGTCGCTTTACATAAGTGCAGCGTATGCAAAATGTCTGCCTGAACTAACGGCAACTGAGTTGCATTGCAGAACCAGGTTTTGGCTCAAAAGGCAGAATGTGTGAAATTAAAACCATGTTATGTTTCCTATCCATCAGCACTCTTGGAACCACCAATACAAAGTACAATAAGAAAGCCCAAATAGCTCAGTGCACATTTGAGAAAGAGCATGGTAGATTTAAACAAGTCAGGAATGTCATTTCTAAACAAATGCAGAGTTCAAGAGTACCAGTTCAACGAGTAAAGTGCAGCTGACCACACAAAGAACACGCCTTCTAGATGAAAGTTCTATGTTCAGATGAGACAAAGATTGAGTTGTTTCCCTAAAGAGTGGATGTAATAATAAAGACAGAGGATTCCTCAGGATTCCTCACTATAACCTCAAACCACCAGCTAGATACTTACAGTAAAACAGAATTTGGAGTTCCAACAAAACAGACTCTGTGTGGATGTAAGAAAACCCAACATGTATCAAATTACATGTTAAAGATGTATTGTGAACAATCATTCTGCCCCAGGAAAAAAATAAATAAAATCTAATTTTGCCATAATATGTTAATGAAAGTGATATACTGGTGTGACACTGGTCTGTAGCACATACTTTACCTTGTGCTGCTCCTGCATATGGCAGCAGAAGCACTTGTGAAAGCTGTTCATAAATTTAAAATTTAGGTCATTACATTTGATCAGATGATGGAGAGGATTATGGCATTATATATTCTATAGCCCAGTGTATAGAGAGGCTTTTCTGCTGTGATATATCATATAGGTACCCAATTTCATAACTGCCACAGCAGCACTGAAGCGCTTCATCCTTTTAACAGGCCTAAACCCTGACTCTAACTTTGTAGCCATTAGGTTTATTAGTATAGCTTGTATGTGGACACACACACACGCGCACACACACACACACACACACACACACACACACACAGGGGAGAATCACAGCAACAAATTCCATTAGCGAGTTAGACTAGAGGTTTATAGCCAGATGGTTAACCTGCCCTGAATTATCTGATGACTGACTACAGTACAGCAGGACTACATCTAATATATATCACACATGCGTGTGTGTGCACACAGACACACACACAACACAAATACCTCATAAAGCCTAATGGAAACTCATCAACCAGTAATTTTATTATACAAGACCTCCCTGACACCCCATCATCTGGTCATCAAGTCACACTTTCTCACTTTACGATGCATGGCTTTCATTTACACAGCAGGGTGGTTACAGAGGCAGTTTGGTTTGATACCTCCTCTAACGCAGCAGATTCATAAGTCAGCCTCATCAATCTAACAGCCGTGGTCTTTGAATGTTGTTTGGATTCAGGGTCCCGTAAATGAAATGCAAAACAGCAAAATAGTGTTCCCAAACTATAAAATAAAACTGTTTTTGACTGGAAAATTATAACTGCGTCTGAAACTAATGTACTACCACTGGATTCCAGAACCACTGAACTGCAATAGGCAGCTGAATAAATTACCAAAGCTACTGGGCAATTAGTGATGAATACCTAAAAACTGGCATTAAACTTTTAACAAAGGACCATTATAAAGCATCCAAAATTAACAAAAGTGAAAATGTTTTGTGTTCTACTTGAATATAAACATATTATTATAATCAAAACAATGATCATGGGTCGAATTTAAGCTATTTTTGCAAAATGAGTACCCATTCTTTACCAAAGGCTAACCAGTATTACCATCACCACCTCAATCACCTTTACGACCATAGAAAAAAAAAATACGACTGGACATGAGTCAACAGAAAAAGCAAGACTAACTTTATCTTGGACAGTTGGTGCAGACACTGCTTAGCCTTCATTGTCTGCACCAGAGCCATCTGCCCTTTGGGAGCCGCAGTGTCAGCTCACATTAGCCGTGAGTGACACAGATCAGAACAAGCCAGTGGTGACCAGGTGGTCTCCCTGACTCAATACATCTTACTAACAGACCCATGGTGAAACAGAGGGAGGTTAACAGTAAATCACTAACAGGAAATGATAGAAGCAACACTGCTGCTCACATTATATGCCTACAGATTAGACCAAACTAAATTATAGCTTAATAAAAGTGATTTTGAAAAGGAGGGTTTGAGAGAGACTGAATAAGTGGTAATAAGCCTTTATCTGTTTATGCCTTTTTTTTTTAATGGAGGGTTATCAAACCTCTAATCATCTTACTGTAAAAGCTCCAGATTAGCAAACAGGGACATATGTTAGCTCTTTGTCCTCAGCAGCAGTCTCTTGCTTCCCTGTCTCTGTGATAGACTGCTGACCTGGTCAGGGTGGACGGCTTTTCCCCCGCAGTAAGTGCTGGAATACAGTCCAGTCCTCCCACAACCATGCATCAGATACAAGGCGGCGTAGAAAGAATGGATACATTATTGATTTTGTTGCATCTGTGTGGTGTCAGCACAACGTCCAAAAGGAAAGATGCAAGTGTTTTTGAGTAGCAGTTTGTTAAAACTTAAAATGCTGCAGGCTGAAAACGGCAACAGGTCATGTTCAGACACTGGCGCCTGACTTACGTAACCAACACGCGTTTTAATTGCGACATAATGACAATATGTTGTGGCACGTTTTACCTTAGAACCAAGTTTCTGTCAGCACAGTCTTCTGACATTTCCCATAAATTTAAAGAGTAATGCAAGGCTCCACCCAAGAGCTATTAACATCTGCAGCAATGCAATAAACATTCACTTTTGACATATGAGATGGAAAGCCATAATTTAGTGCAAAACTCAGTGTAAATAATTCAGCTACAGACCACCACTGAGATGTTCGATGACACAAAAGCACTTAAGCACCTGGGAAAAACTCCAAGTTGGATTAGTTATGAAATACAGTGATAGTAATATGCAAGTCAGTAAAAGGACAGACACAACAATGATTTACAAAGTGTTCTGTGTACTGGATTATGCTTCTGACTGGAATGTGAAAAGGGAGTGTACAGTATGTCCGCCTATGTACGTGTAAAGTTACAAGACAGGAATCTTTCCTATCACGTTTGACGCATTGTATGCACGGATAACAGTATTAACTCCTTAAATTCCTTCAATAGCTCGAGCTCAATCCTTAATCAGTTATTTGAGTTCCAGGATTGAGAAGCAATTTATGTTTAATGAGTGTAGCGAGAAGAAAAAAGTAGAAGTAGAAGAACTTCGGAATGTCATGTGAAGCATAGTGATAGTACAGTATCTGTGTGAATGGCCATATAATAGTTTTTTTTTTTATTAAATATTTACGTCTCTGAAAATATCCATATGAAAAGTCTTCATTCAGGGCTCAGAGTTGTGCATTTTTAATGCTCTGCAGGTGCAGTGATATTTCTAGCCTTTCAGCATGTGTCTGTGTCTTAAGTTTTTTTAAAATGTAACCAATCAGCAGCAGCTGCTGTTTTTTTTCTAGCTGTAACATCTTCTTCTCTTTTACACCCTTGCTTTTTTCCCAGGTGCTCTTTTTGACTCTCTTTTCACTTATGTCTTTTTGCCTTGTCTCTGACGTTTCTGTCTCCTTCCCTCTTCTCATCTCCTCCTCTAACCCTCCACAACGCCCAGTCATCATCCATTTTTCCATAATCCCACCTCTTCTTCTTGCACATTTTTCTCATCTCAGTTTCCCTTCCTCCTGAGCTTTCATCAACCGGCTGACGGCCACTGATGAGGACTCCGCTAAAAACACCCGTCAGCTTTTCCACCCATTTTGTAACTGTGCCGCCACAAATGTGGTAAATACAACATCAACACAATAGGAAGTGATAGCTTGGCTCTGATTTCATTTGACTTGGCAAAATTTTATAATACCATTTTCTCAGCCAACATTTTCCAGACTGTCAATTATTAACTTTGTGCATGAAACTACTCATGTTACAACTTGCTACAATCTTGTTCCATGTTGCAACAATCCTGCACCATATGTAGCCTGGGTCTGAAGATATCACACATACAGCATTGCTCTTGATCCTTTTCCATTTAATTTCTAATTTAATTTCTCTAAGACTACAGGGCACCAGCAGCAAAAACAAAGCTGCATGTTTATGCAGTAGAAAAAGCTGAAACTTGTTCCTCTGAAACAAGATTTCGCTTATTATAAAGTTTTCCAACATAACAGGAGAAATTTGTCATAAGCAGGAAGCGAGATATACAGTAGACGTACAAACACGAAGCTGAAGAAGGTAACACTCAGTAGAGACACCGCAGTAAAGCACAACCCATAATACTAAGGGTATAGTATCCTAGCAACAAGAAAAAAAGAGATGCTGCTTGCTCTGCAGTGTCCTCTGTTGCTCCTGGATCTTCAACCTTGCATCTTTCTTTCAGAGGTTCTGCTCAACAGCCCTCTAGGCGACACTTTCATCCTTCACCCCATCCTTTATCCTTCAGCTTCTTGTTAGGGAACCTTGTTGCACATTCATCAAGCGTGTATGCTATTTAACCTCTTACGTCTTCTGAAGGGTTTAAGAGAGCGCCTCGGTTCGTACAGTGCATATCACACACAGGGGTACGTGCCATGTATTTAAAAGAGTGGTAAGCAAAGATACAGCACTGGATGCTGCTCTTCAAATCCTTTTAATAGAGAGGCCCCTTCAAACCTTATGCAATGTTTTAGGGAACCATGGCAGAGATTCAATATAGACGGTTTAATCCCGTTAGATCTTTTGTCAGCTGAGAAGAGAGCAAACTAAATCGAGAGGATATACAGGAGATAATACACTGTAGAACATCTCCTAAAATCCCCTATGGTTGGTTTTGTTAATGGTCAAAATGGAATCAGAGAGAGGTTGGTCTTTGCAGTGGTGTATGTGTTTATATGAGGAAACAGATGTGTGGGTTCACAGAGTTCACGCATGAATTCAACCTTGCTCAGAACGTCATTGAAAGTGTCACAGCATCTGCAGCTGGTCCTCCAGAAGCATCTGCATTAGTTGCAATAATAATATATAAAATGTCATATTTCACAACCTTTTCTTTTTTACACATTGCTTGTATTTCTGCCATTTATCTATTATTATTATCAAGCATACTCTGATATTAAGAGCGTTATGAGAAACAGAGTATTGTTTAAGTGTTAACCAACCCTTGTTGCCTTGAAAGCTCACGCCTGATTCAAAATGTGCTTATGCTGAACTCTTCCAGAAACAGCAACAGAGGAGAGGAGCAGTGCAAGATCAGAACTAAAGAGGCCACAGTGCTGAAGAGGAGAAACGGGTCGGCTATAATTGGCTGTCAGGAGTGTCATCTCCTCTCAGCGTGAGAGAAGAGTTTCAAAAATGCTGCGTGATGCCCCTCTGAAGATGAATAACTGGCCCTGTTTGCCTCATCTGACACCTAACCAACTCCTTACGAAGCCATAATGCCCATTTTCACATAAAGTGACGACAACAACAGAAACAAGAGATGGTACAAACTTCCTCCAATCTTCCATCCAAACACTCATTATATATATTTTCAGACCTATTTGCATCCAATCTCCACTTTTAACATCTATCACCATTTGCCAATAATAGCCAAACAATGCGTGTAATCAGATTTATTAGTACATGTGCTAAGCACAAAGTTAACTATTCTGACATCCCTGATAGTTGCTTCACAAACATTAAAACCAGCCCACATATCCTCCAGCATCACAATTATCAAATACGTGCCAATAGATGAAAAGATAAAATGCTTGCTCTTGAACATCTGCCAGTCATTGATTTAGTCAGACAAACTCATTTCAGTGAGCCTGCGTTTTCATATGATTATCAGCTTCCACCTAAGCGCTTTACGACTGTCACAGTGTCATGAGTGGAATCGAACACTCTGCAGTTGGACGAGTTCAAATACGTAATGACTTTGATCAGGCTTTATAATCTGAGGCCAAGCCCAGTTAAGTAGGAGTGGTCTTAATACCTTTTTGATGGAATTTCAGCAGCTGTAATATTGTCAGTGAATATTTGTCAACTGGAACACACAGAAATGAATGAATCATCTTTGATTAAATATTTAATGTATAGAGGAATATTGTATTCATAGCACTGAGAGACTAAATCTGTCATGTATCTTTACATATTTTATCCAATACAGCAGCAGAGTATAAGGTTTTAACCCCATTTATTTATTAATTCTCAAAACACAAGATATTTTTTAAGTTTTTCTAATCTTTTAATCTTTTCTTAAGGTCACATTTTATTCTGTGTAGAATCTGCATGACAATAGTAACAATGACAGATAGCAACAGTGATGTTAATGTGGGAAACTATAAGAAAAGGTGGGGGAGGGCTGCAATCCATCAAACTCTATAACCTCCTCCACCACTTCAAAATACAACTAGTAAAATATAACAATTTCTTAATTCCTTCCAGGTTTAGCAAAACAACAACAAATATTTTCTGTATTCATCCCACAAATACTCCCCTTTGACTGATCACTTGCCAGCCACATGTTTCAACTATTGCTTCTTTTGAATCCTTTAGAACTGGGAATGAGTCAAGAAAAAGGTCTAAAGCGAGGCCCATCCCAAAACCAAAACAGGGACATGTTTTCCCAGTCCAGTCTTGGCACTCAAAACTGGCCTGCAAGAGGAAATCAGCCTCCAGAACAGCAAGCAATGTTACCTGAAACCAACCCCAAAAAAACTTCCTGAGGATGAAGCAACAGTGGTGAGACTGTACAATTCATTCCAGATGCTTCACCCAGTCGTCAAAACTGCACAGTATCTCATCCATCTCCAAGGCCCAACGCCAGTTTCACATTTTTTGCAGGCACTCTAGTCATGCAATTATAAGTTGCAACCATGAGCATAAAACTGTTATCATCTAAAAAACAAAGAGTTTAAGATGTTATTGCAATAGACTGCAAACTCCAAATGAGGATTTATGTCCCTCAACCTAAAAACTAATGAGTCATTCTATGTTGGACCAACAAAAAGTGGCCCCATGCCCACATTTTAAGCACCCAGGCGTCAGAGAAAATCTGTAACTGTTAAACTACAGGTTGGAGTGAGGTGACAGCACTACATAAATACAACCAAGATGAAGACATCTGCTGACTCTAGTCTCCAATGTCACAGCAGCAAAAAGCTGACAGGCAGAAAATCCAGATGAACGCCTTGTTCATCCCAGCCCTCGAAAGGAGCTGATGAAGAGGTGTTCTGTCTAGGAGTTGCTGACTTCTGGCAACCTGGGACTGTCGAAGGTCACAGGGTGTATTGTATAGACAGAATTGAATTGCTGATAGTGAGTTTACAGAGCAGCCCCAAATGGTTTTTGTCACTATGCCACCTGAACCCAGTTATTCTCTTGTTTGCATCGTAAACAGTTGTTTAGATCTTGCCCCATTTGACATTTGATACAAATCAATAAAGGTTTTGCCATGGGTGTAATGAATTTCAATACAAATCAACCTTAATCACTTGAGGCCAGACTGACAAAGGGACAGAGGACAAGTAAAGGACAATACAACAGTGTAGCTACTTTCTATCCATCTATTAATTCCACTTTGTTTACATAGAAACAGTGCATGAATTTGAAGATTTAATTATTAGGTATCCTGTAGTCTGAACAATTGTAACCTAACAAATCAAATAAGGCAGAGTTGGGAAACTGTCAAAGAATGCCAAGATTATCTTATGTGTTATGTGAAAAGGGTCACTTGTAGTATTGAATCTATAGAGTACTATCAGCCGATTCTGCAGCTCTATGCATGTTTTAGTGTCTTTAGTGTCATTGTTTTAGTTTAATGGCCTGGAACTTCACTGTTTTGGTTCACTCTCACGCCTCTCATTAGCATTTTTTTCAGCATGCAACTAGTTTAGGCAAAAAGGTTTTAATGATTAGTTGTATGTTGTCTAACACCAAACAGCTAACAGATAAAGTCAGAGTTAGAAGAAGATAAAGTAATTAGATGATTAACATAGATCATTTAACAGCAAAAGAGCTAAATGATGGTTTCCTTGGTGGAAGTGGTAGAGACCAAACACAGAGCATAAACAACGGTAATTACAGTTATTATATTTGCTTGATGGCAAAAAAGCATATCAGCATATCACTAAGTTGGGTATTACATGAGAAAACCATAGTCACCCAGAATAGATTAGGTTTTTCTAATACTTGAGACAGGTGCAATCATCTGTTTGCATCTGCTTCTTAAAATTACTTGGTAGTTCAAGTGAAGTTTCCATATCTGAAAGTAAGGCTGATTTGTAATACTGTAGCTCAAGTTAAAATTAGGGTAGCTCCACCTTGTCTGTCTCTTTTGAATGAGTTACTTGGAAGCAGCACATGTGCGCACACACACGCGCACGCACACACACGCACACACAGATGACCTCACTCTGACTGGCATCATTCTGCACGGGTCAACCAGCATGGAGGTCGACAATGCCCAAAACTGTCCCATCCCCCTATCCTTTTCTTTCCCCCGCTTCAGTGACTCTGAGGCTAAGTGTGGGTGCCATCCACTCGCCCCACTGATCATTGCTGTTGCCTAGGCGACTGAGCAACCCAGCCCCTCCAGCAGCCCACTACCCAACAATCAGAAAAAAGGACATCCACTCTGAGAAAAATGCTCAAACGCTTGTAAGAAAATAGTGTTTGCTTGATATGACACTGTAAAAAAATAGCTACATTTTCATACATTCTAAAAGTGTTAACCACACAGACATTATGTAAAACATGTTGAAAAACTTTTCAGCAAAAGGCGCCACACTAGATCTTACAGAGAGCGATAAATATGTACAAGACTCATGCTTCTTCAGTAAGCTCATTCTGTCTGAGTGTTGTCTCAGTGGGAATGACTGGACAGATCAGACAGCCAAGTCACAGTAGTCTGGACAAGTGAAGTATGTTAAGTAAGGGATGACAGGGAGGTCAAATTTAGTTTTTCATTTTCTATCTCCCTGTAGCCCTTTCACTGCAGTCGCAATCCCGCAGTATCCCAAAGAGAAGAGAGATTTACTTCCTTTTTTATTTATCCAGGAATGTGGGACGTCCTGACAGGCTGGCTTTCCACTGTAAGTGTACAACTGAGAGTCCCACTTGCAACACCCCACCCCACCCTCTCTCTCTCTTAGTCTATCCCGTGTGTATCTATGCAAGTTTCTACTCCTTTATCTGTGTGTTATCAGCCAACCAGGACTGTCACAGATAAACACGGTGCTGTGAAATGCAAACCAGAGATGTCTGCCAAGCCGCAACGAAACTCTCATTACCTGATGCAACTTGGTCACTGTGCATATTTAATTTTGAAAAAGATATCTAAAGCACAGAGAAGTTAATGAAAGAATTTAAAATGTCTGATTTGATGTTCTTAGGAGTTATGTGCAAACTACAAAAGTTAGACAAATTACATGTCGGTATTTCCTCTGGGAACAACAGGTATCAAAAAAGGCTATAATTACTACTACATGTGTTTGCATGGCTGAATGTAATCCTAATAATTTTCACAATTATAATAATCTTACAGATTAGGCTACTTCTTTACCTGACAAACACACAAATATATAAAGCGGTGAGTTTATAAGAAATCAAGACAGCATTTTTGAAACACAGACATGTGAACCTGAGCATGAACAAACAGGATATGAGAAACAGAAACATCCTATTCCTGCTTGGAGTACCTTTTATAGCTTCACAGACATTCCACACAATGACTTGAAATCACAGCCAAGAGGAAAACACCATTGTGTTGGTGATCCTCTGGCTTCCTTTGAAACAAGAAAGGCTCACACAGAAACACCAAGGCTGACATTAATGATAATTTAATAAAAACAAAACATACTGAAAAAACAGACCTGTTCTTTGAAAACATTAAAGCAAACCAGAAATTTTATCAAAAGAGACTATTTTAATGCAAGACTGTATTGTACAGCTTGATGAAACACACACATACACTGGTAACCAACTGGGAGGGCTGGTTCTACTGTTTCATTGTGAGCTTTTAGGTCACGTCACTCCCCAGGGGTAAAAGAAAGGAAAACTGAAGAAAGAGCAATACTCTGAAAAGCCTCTAAATCAGAAAGGGGAAGACACATCCAGAATTTTTTTTCACAGGGACAAACGTAGGAGGCAAATGGAGGCAGTCGTCTTCAATGGGAAACAATATAAATCAAATTCACATTAATGCATTGTGCTGAAGCTCTTATTAATCTCTGGTGACTCACTTACAGCACCTATCTGACTGGTTTCTGTGAGCCACAGGCAGCTGAATGGGCTGTCAGATGCTAAAGTAACCAGGTCTGCAAAGTACTAAGACCTGGTTAAACTAGAAACAGGCATAGAGAAATTCATCTGTGCATCTCAGCTGAATATTTGGCTGTAAAAGCTTCATGAGGACTTCTAACAGGGTTAGCTGGTGAGCAATGATGCTGGCCAGTTGGCTATGAGACAGTCACAATAACATAATATAATATAAATATAACAACATAACATTCTCCCTTCTCTGTACTGTTCTAATGTTCTTACATTATTTCTTCCAATAAAACAACATAACGACGAGGGAAAGGTAAGCTTAAATATGAACCATCAGGACAATAAACTAGCCACAATAGCTTCTTCCACTTCACATCCTCTGGCTTTCCATTCCTACAAAGGTCAGCACTATTAAGACAGTTTGCTGTTGGTCAAACGCTCAAATGTATAACGTTAAAGGTCACCGAAATTCAACTTAATGCAAAACATTACACTATAAATGCTCCATTTAAATAGAGTTGTATGACTAGGCCTTTATGGTAGAAGGAAGAGGAGGTAAAGGCCACTGTAAACGTCCACTGTGCACTTCACAGAAGGTCTTGATTTAACACCCAACTGGCCTCTGGCACACACATTGAAAAACAAAACACGCAAAGATTTAGGCGCTGTGGCTGCATAAATGGTTGGTCCGTGCACAGCTGGGGACCTGCATCACTGAACATGTGTCAGACCATGTGCAAGTCATAACACTGCGAGTAATTCATTACATTGGTGATATAATATGGGTGGCACCGTAGTGTAGTGGGCAGCACTATTGCCTCACAGCAAGAAGGTCCTGGGTTCAAATGTGTTTGTATGCTGTGTGTATGTGCTTCCCTTGTCTGAGTGGGATCTCTCTGGATACTCCGGCTTCCTCCCACCCTCCAAAAACTTGCAATTAGGTTAACTGATGACTCTAAATGGCCCATAGATGTGAATGGTTGGCTCTAAATGTCAGCCCTGTGATAGAATGGCAGCTTGTTCAAGGTGTACCCTGCCTCTCGCCCAATGGCAGCTGGGATAGGCTCAAGCACTTGACAGGACAAGTGATTAGGATAATAAATGGATGGATGGTGTTATACACATATAGCATTTTCTAAGATGCTGCTGACGCTATACTTCAACTGCTGTTAGATCTGTTTAGTGAACGTAGGCAAATATGTTCACAACAGCCTCAGTTGGATCTTTTCTCTTTCTCCAGAGACAGTTTGTCCTCTGGCTCATTTAGATGCACTTTATCTGCTAAATTAGTAACAGTGTTCTTTTGGCAGATAAAAAGCCAGGATGAATGTGTGAGGGTTAGTTAAAGGTCAACAAGCATCACTGCAGAGAGATTCTTTATCAGTTCATCTGGACAATGTCAAAGCAAGACTATGGTGTCTGCATGACCACCTTGTTCTAATCTCAGAAGGGCTGTACTGAGTCTGTGTGTCACTGTAGGGGAGCCTAATGTAAGTTCTCTGTGACAGCATCATATTTCAGGCTTTCTTTGTCAGGAATCAGGTTCCAGACCACCTAAAGTGAATGCAAATGTTGCAAAGTCTGGAAGTAGAACTATGATAGCTTATGAAACAGTGGTCTTCGGGGTAGCCCCTTGCT
>OMLM01004170.1:95387-116984 GCA_900302695.1 Helostoma temminkii | reverse complement strand
AAAGTTCATACACTAACTCTTGTCTTATTGTTTGCCAGTAAAGAGGACAAAATGGGTTAATGGACAACATGTCTTTGTGTGGTGTGCAAACGATATGATGGGCAAAATAATTACCTTCACTTTGTAGTACATTCCTTTTCAGTGGTGACATATGGACAGTGGCAGCCTCTAGACAGAGAGGGGTAATAAATCTGTAGCATGGAGTATCATGTGAGAGTGAGTCTTAAGGCAGATGTCTTTAGTAGGGTTAACTACCAGGAATGAATTGCTGGTTCATGTGTGCACTTGCTAAAATTTGTTGTGTCTATGAAATTCATTATTCATCATCACAAAGGAGATGTATAAACCATGCACCATACTTAAAATAGAACTGTCAGTGTCAGTTTTTCTCCAGTGTTGAGCGGCAGAATCTATCGTTTTTCCTTTCATTAAAAACAAGCAGCAAATGTGACCTATTTGCCCCAACTTGGCTTTCTGTTATTCATTTAGCGGGCTTCATATGTTTAACAGAGATGCCCTGTTGGCACACAGGCCGCAGCTCCAATTACACACATCCTCTGCTTATTAAATGTCAAGCTACTTTGCATTACCCACAGTGCAATTGCATTCAATGGGTATTAGTCCCATTTCAGCCACATCTTTCACATTGTTTCACATGGCTCCTTGAGCAAAAAGCAAATGATCAAGTCCTTTCCTTCTATCTAACCCTTCTTCTCTGAATTTTCCACTTCACACACCAGTGAGATTTTAATTTCAGACAATCCATCCGTTTTCTGAACTGATTTGTCCCCATAGGGATCGCGGATGTGGCTATCCCAGCTACACTCTAGGTGAGAGGCGGGGTACACCCTGGACAGGTCACCACTGCAGACGAAGGCAACCATTCAAACTCTCACTCACACCAAAGGGCAGTTTAGAATGGATCTGAGCTGAGGAAATAACAATTAGGTGTATTATGTTGTTTTCATGAGGACAAATTGTTAGGGAGTGTTTTTACAGCAGCGTTTGTAATTGCTTCAGAGTGAAGCTTCCTTCAATTCTGTCAAATCACTGGCTGCATTGCCACTCAGAGCCCCTCAGATTTTCCCATTAGAGCCTCCACAGGGTTGACAATTCAGCTGCTTTGTTGATCATTAAGAAGGGAGATGCTGAACTTCCCCTCTCTAATTAAACCCTGATTAGAAAATTGCTCTACCACAGAGGCGGGGGACACAAGGGTGACTGCAGTTGTCCTGGTGTGTGCACGTGTGTTTTCATAATATCCATAAAAGTACACCAATGCAGTTGCACAGGACTACCACTTGTGTGCCTGCTCATTCAGGGGAAAAAATGCAAAGAGCCAGGTTTTCTTAATTTAGGCATTAATCCAGGAAAACATCCCAAAATGCAACCTCCTCAATATTGTCATGTATAGCACGAGTTTACAATTTAGAATGATTTCAAACTGGCCTGGAAATTCTGACTGCACATTTTTAACCTGCAAGCACACGTTTCATGGGTATGGCATAAGATTCATGAGGTCAGCAAACTTGTTGTACACACTTATTGTAAGTGAAAACCTAATTAAAAGTCAGGAACTCTTGATTAACTGACAGATTGATTCAAACACAGAGGACTTGATTTAGATGTTAGACAGATTTTAAGGTACCAGAGACACACCTTCTGACATCAAATGGAACTACCTTCACAATTCTCTTTGAAAAACCGTGAGGACTCACACTGGGTAGTAAAAGCCATCCATGTAAAGTTTGTGTTTCTGGGGAAGCTAGAAAATGGCAGGTTGACAGGGGCAAACATACTGTACCTGCCCAGTAGCTTGTCCACATGCATATTAAACAACAAAATAAAGGGCAATAAAAATCACCACCTGTATTATTGTTTGTTTTGAAGTTGTACTCAGCTCTAATCTGTAAATTGGCAACTTTTCATTATTCATTTTGTTCTCTAAAAGTAGTCTGAAATAGTTCACTCTTTACTCTTAACCCCCACTGAGATGCTGAATAATGAAGATACATGGACTCAGAACACTTACTTGACTCTGCTGTGAAGAAAGGCTGTCTCTCATTGACATTCCAGTTACATACTGCATTCAGTTTCTATGATCTCCAAACATCAAGCTCTTCTAAAACTGTGCAGCTGGGTGGAGGCATGTAGAGAACGGGCTGCCTCTTCTGTGACAGCAAGCATTCTCTATGCTGGAGTGTCCTTGAGGAGAGGGGCATGCAAAAAACATGTTACAAAAAAAAAAAAAAAAAATAAGACGCTATTACCAATTTTCCACATTTCCTCTGTTATTCCACTGTTATTCAGTGTACACCAAGGAATTCCCAGAGGAGTCATGTCATCCACATCTCTGCCAGCAACTGACCTCTTCAAATATTCACTCCATCAGACACAAAGAGCCTCAACTGATGCCTGTTTTTAATCAAACATCTGTTCCTGTACTCAATTATCATTTTCTGCTTTGTGAAAAGCTAAATTAACACAAATTATAACTACAACTACACCCTCCCCACTCTTTAAGATACTGTACATATAAATTTTACAAATTTGCAAGGGCTAATGCACTATACAAACAGCCCAGTGGGACATCTTTTTTTAAATCAGCTTGATTCTATAATGGCATATGCTTACATTTAGGCATTTTAAAGTCTTAGTTAGAAAAACATCTGTAGTACGGTATAATAAACAGGTCATGTTTGTCAAAATATATACATGCATAAAGTCCAACAATTTATGTACATTTAATCATGACAAAAAAAGTAAAGACTTCATTGCCAGAGAGACTCAGAAGCAGATTCGGAGTAAAAAGTAGATTCATTACAATAATTAATGTGCAGATAAAGGAGCTCAGAGCCAATAGTGTACCAGTGATACAGGAATGCCACAGGTGGGTCTGGTTGTCTAGGAGGAGAAGTAGTGTTAAGCAGGCTATGACCTGGTTTGCAGGTATTTGTAAATAGTAATAATACTCACAGGTGGTGATGTGAGTATTAGAATAAAGGAGGTTCAGAGGGTTGTGGAGTAGACAGGGTGTGCAGGGGACTTGCAGGACTACAAGGATGGCGGCTGAGGTGAGTTAAGTGTCTTAAAGGGATTTAAAGTGTCTTGAGGAGGGATTCGGACTACAAATATTGAGGGGGAAGAGCAGGAAGTGAGCTCAGCAGGTCAGAGGTGAGTGTGACACCACTTCTAGTAATGGCTGCCTCCGTAGGATGAGAGCAGACGATTGTGAAGGAACCAGGTGGTGACTGGAAACACAATAACTAAAGCAGAGCGGTAATTAGGAGAATTCAGGTGAGTAACAGACAGTTTAGTTAAGCACTATACCATAAACAGTCCTTGATCATACACATGTCCATCCTAGTAAAGAATGCATTCAAGATCCAGTAATCAGTATCTCAGGATTGGTCCAGAGTCATGCACAGATAAGCAGTCCAACATCCAAACAATCACACGCAAGAGTAATAAAGCAAGTCCAAGGTTATACACAGTGCCAGGTAAGGCTAGAAAGAGCCAGTCCACAAAGCAGTTCAGGACAGTCACTGGGAGGTCCACAGAATAAACAGAGCAGGGTTAGTTTTCAGAAGGGGAATCAGAGACACTCAGGTCCGGTACAGAGAGTGTACAGACAGGACGAGGGAAGGCAGATCAGGCAGGAAACAAAACTCACAGTACAGGTGGGTCAGACAAAGTTAAGCTCAGGTAAGCAGGCCAATGAAACCACTGGATAGTAGTTTCTCTTAGGCTGACATGAGACTATCTGGCAAGGGTAGGAGCCAAACGGACCTGCTTATAAAGAGGGGAAAAACAGACGCATGTAATCTAGGTGATTAGTGGGATGAGTAGGCACAGAGGAGGGAGACAGGAAACAGACCAAATAAGGAATGAGGGACAGACAGGCAGGATGAATGGAGACTGGGACAAAAAATCCTATATCGCTACTATTAAATGCACACATTATCATGTGCTTAATACACTGGCTATCATATAAAATGATATAAAATGATAGCCAGTGGACCATGCAGCTGAGCCATTACCATAGTTTTGCTTTCTCTAATGTCACTTTCTACAAGGTTAGGTTCATGTAGTCATTGCCCCAGGACAGTAGTAGGCTATGAGAGACAGAGAGAGTGCCGTAAGTGGAGGAGCAGTGGGCTGCTTGTTCGACTTAATGAGACTGATCTGAACAGATGGAGGAGTGCAGTCTCCCAGGTTGTTCCGACACCAAGTCTCCAAGCCTTCTTTAGTGAGCCACTTATCTGTTCAGACATCTTTCAGCTTGGTCCTAAAATTAAACTTCATGTACAACTTTATGTCCCCCACACCCCATAACCATTTGAAATATCCACATGTACACTTTCTTTCTGAGATTTCTTTACTTATGTGAAACCCCCCATCATACAGTGTTTAACAACTGATGCTTCCTGAGATGACTTCCATCAATTGTTTTGTAGTAACAGCTTCTGCAGTTTTCTGCCTGTACTGTACAGTACTTATATAATTCCTTAAATCCTGCCTAATTGGCAAAAGGAAAATTCATCTGCAAATTGTCATACTCTTTTTAACTGTTTCTTGTCTAATTTTACATTTGTTGTTTAAGTGACTCGATAAATATCATGGACCTGACATGATGTGTACTATGATAAAACGCAATCAATCTAAGGACCTTTATCACATGTTTTTAGCCCTTTTAGAGTTAATATTGTCTCTCATCCCCAGAAGAGGATCTGAACTTCTTCACCCCACTATGTAGTAGTTTCCTGGTCTGTACTCATCCAAAATGTTATCATGACTATACTGTCAGGTTCAACATGCTCTTGCTATGAGTCATGTCATAGCCACTGCTGCTGCAGCCTCTATGGCTATTTCTCCTCCCTGTGTATTTGTATCAGTAAAGGTTTAGCAAATCTGTGCATATATTGCTGCTTTGAGCTGTCATCCTATAAAGTCCCAGTGGGGTTAATTTTTCCATGTTTGCTGTCTTTCCAAGCTGTCACATCTACCAGCAGTTCCGGGATCTGATGTAACTGGCTCCTGTGCCATTGCATAAGGTAGGAAAGCATAAAAAAATGTATGCTAGAATACTATGGAGTGGAAGCAGCAGGACTGGTAAGGCTCCAAATGCTGGGGCCAACAGTTTTGTAAAAGCTTATACAGGATGCATCAGTAAAATTCTGTCATTTCTGCTGTAAAGCATGCCAACAAACACTAACAGATGCTCAGCAAATCCCCCAGGTGTACTAATGGAAAGTAGCTCACAGTTGGGATTCTCGAAAACCACACCAGTATGATGCATAAACTACTCCTTCACTGAAGTGCTTCACAACCATTTTTGATCACACTAATATCACTGAACTCTGATGACTGTACACTGAGGACACAGTGTTTAGCTAGGAACTCTTTCCTTTAAATATAGTACACAGTGAACTTATTCAAGCTCCAAACCACCATAGCCTCACTTCTGAGGTTTCCTCGCATCACAGCCCCCTGGGAAGATAGGATTCTCTCTCAGCCAGCTGGAGAGAGACACACAGAGGAAAAAGAGAACAAAAATGAGAAAGGGGAGAAAGGGAGAGAAAGCAGAAGAGAAAGTGAACAAAGAAATAGAAATCCCTTCCCTCTGGGGAGAGACTCTCTGGTGCCTTTACCCGTTGCTTATCTGATGAGCCTTTGGAGAATAAGAGTAAGACTCTCTCCACAATGCATGGCAGAGACAGATCTGTTCTCACCTCGGTGGTCGAAGTCAAGCCTGTATGACAGGAAGACCGGTAGACACTGGCGCTGACAGGCATTACTGTCAAAATGAGGCAAGAACAAGGTGGAATGGTTCTCTTTAGAGGAGCTGAAGGCAGAGCTTAAAGTCTGCAGGGAATCACACTACCAAAATCTTGGTGGATACAGATGCAAGCTCCCTTAATCGAGTTGATAGCGTTATTGAATTTTTCATATGTGCTGTGGAAACTAGACCCTTAGCACAGCAAAACCTGTGCGAACGAGATATTTTTATTAAAACCAATGAAATTTTATGAAAGTAGTGAAAGTAATACATCAATTCGACCCATTCTGAAAATAATTTTTAAAATCAAGAAAACATTAATATGTTTAATTTGAGCAAGTCCATAAACATCAGTAAATTTCAAAAGGCCAATTTATGAATCAAATCCCATTTTTGAGATCAAGTACCCCAGAGTCAGCCAATTACCATCAATTTTGGTCTTAGGTCAGAGTATTACCAGGGGAAACAGGACCACTCATTAACTGCCACAGTTAAAGAGAACTTCTGGACCCTGCAGTGAGCTCAGGGCCAGCCATCTGTAAGCATGAGTTCAATGGGCCAACAGCCTCCCCTGCATACCGAACACACAAAATCCAGAGAGAGTAAGCTCTATTCCCTACTAATCAGAAACATTTCTACAGACTGCTAGATGAGAGGAGGTCTCATCTGCAGTCACTGAAACCTTCACTCTTTATTAGCCTGCTCACGCCTACTCTGCCTCCCATTCTCTCCCAGTGGCACAAACCCAGTGGGCCTGGAGGATCCAGGCAGAAGAGAGACTGGCTTCACAATTATACTGCCTGCTGCCTGAGAGCTGGTGGTCTGCTTAGTCCAGCTGGAGCGCTCTGATCCCTTGGCTATCAATAGATGGATCTCTACTAACTGCCCTTGGGGACTCTTGTCAAAGAAGCAAACCCAATGTTGCCATCTCCATCTCTTACAGTAATGAAAGGTACACTACGAATTATTTTGCCACTATTAAAGAAAAAAAATCAACACTAAAGACAAATGCAAAGGCTGTACAGTATGTACGGTAAGTACATTTACTTAAGTACAATTTTGAGGTACCTGCACTTTACTGAAGTATTTCCATTTTCCGGGATTACCGGCATGCGCAATCAAATTCGCTTTACAGTTTTTCTCCCTGACTTAGATTTGTGCTTGCTTTGTACCTCACTTGTAAGTCGCTTTGGATAAAAGCGTCTGCCAAATGACTAAATGTAAATGTAAGTGAAAAAAAGCTGTCCAAACCTCCCTGGCTCCATGTAAAAAAAAGTAATTGCCAGCTAAACCTAACAAATGACTATGTGACACTTGGTGGCTTTTTTTTTGCCATTCAGAGGCAGACTTGCTGGTGTGTTTCAGATCATTGTCCAATGCATAACCCAAGTGCGCTTGAGCTTGAGGTCACAAAATGATGGCCGGATGTTCTTCTTCAGGTTTTTCTGAATGGCTCAAAAATAAATAAAATAAGAAGTCACAGATACTATACTATACTATATACAAAATGAAACACATTAAGGACTTAAAACACAACATGGCAGAAACTAAGACAGATGCAAGAATAATAGACTAGGGAGTGGTGAAATCAAATATCACGTAAGGTAGACAAAAACATAGCTAAACGTAAGCTAACAATTAGCAAACGAGAAATAACAAGCTAGTGTGTGGTGAGACAACTAAAACTGGATGAAGTGGATAAACGTATGTGTAAACCAAAACACAAAAGAGTGAATTGTTTGCTTGAGGAATCAAAGTAACACAAGTAGAGCACAAAAACATAAAGAAAAAGTATGGTCTGCAACAAGCTACAAGCTAAATGTCCATGGCAAATGGGAGAGTGGCATGAAAGCTGCAGAAATCAGACAACAATCTAGCAACTGGTGAAGGTAGACTAAGGCTTGATGTGCTAATCTGACACAGCTGAATAGGGGAGTGGCTGGTAACATGGCGGGAAAGAAGAGAGGAGAGGAACGAGGCAGGGGAGTGAGAGAGTACAACATAAAGGAAAAGCTTAGCTTTCATTACTACCTAGGTTCCTTATATTGCTAAAAACAAAAAGGTGCAGTGTGTAAGATTTAGGGGGATCTAATCGTATTTGTTTTGTTGGGCACTAAAATGGAGACTTTAGTTACACTTCATGCCAGTAATGTGAGCAAGATGCTTTTTGACACCTGCACATTCCTAGGGAACCCACTAGCAATAGGTAGAGTTCTCCATCTCCTTTGCAGGTATCCTGATTTACTTTGGCACTGCACACCTTTGTGAGTCAGGTTGTTGCATATGTGAAGGACAAGTGCTGAACTGGGCAAGACAGTTATAAATTCCACATGGCATGAAAACTGCACTTTTCAACACAACATACAAAATTGCAATGCAATAAACATTATTTAGTTCAAGTAATAATTTTTGTATAGATTCTCAGATGCATTTTTTGGCTCCCAGTTTAGGAGTACACTCATCAGGTCTTTGTATTCAGGTTTTACTGCCTTGCAACACAGATGACCTACACCCTGTACTGTCTCTGAATGCAGCGCACAAGTGCAGCAGCTAACAGTTCACACTGCCACCTTAAAGGACAAATGGAAAAAGACTTATGCTCATTCCGTTACTTATGGACCTAACACAATGTTATTTAATGTAAAGCTGTTAATGTGAAGGTATCACAATCGTCCATTTAAAGAAGACTTAATGAGCAGAAATACAGAAGCCATTTTACTAGGAAATTATGAAAATCCCTCATCAAGAGTAATAATTGGAAAGCTAGGATGGAATTTGCAATAAAGTACAGAGATGAACCAAAAAATGTTTTGTAAAAAGTTTTATGGACTGATTGGAACAGGATTAACCTCTGCCAAAGTGATGGAAAGGTCAAAGTGTGAAGGAAGAAAGCATCTGCTCATGATCCAAACCATAAAACCTAATTTCTGAAGTAGTATCATGTCTTAGATTTGGCTCACTAACCTTTACTGATTATATAACTCATGATGGAAGTAAGAGAATGAACAGAATGAACAGAAAAAAATTGTCTGCAAATTTACAGAGAAATGCAGCAAAATGTATTGGGTTAAATTCAGTCTTTGTCATTTTAGCATACTAAAGATGTTGCAGCTGTTGTTATGGTCTTCAGCTCAGCTTCCTGTCATGCCCATATTTGGTCTGATTTATGCCTCTCTGTCTGTGTCGCTCACTTTCACTCTGCCTTGCATGATCTGACTCACCTGTGTATTGCTCTACTTAAGAAGGGTTCTCAGTCTCCTCTGTGCCAGATTGTGCCACTTCATCATCAAAGTGACTCTCCAACATGCTCTTGTTATTCCTGATTGGATCTGAAACCTGACCAACCCTGAACCTGAACCTTGCCAGTACTGTAATCTGCCTCTCTGAGCTCTCTAGCCTCTTGTTTTGTGTACTAGACCCCGATTCTGGATATCAGACTTGTTTGATGCTTTGTGGATGTTTTTGGATGCTAACTGTGTACCAGACTCTGACCTCTCTCTGTGCTCTGCCCACTACTAATTTGTCTAGGACCTCCATATGTGTTTCCAACCTACCTCAGTCCGTTTCAGCATTATAACCACAATACTTCAATGGATTTAGCCCAGCACTCACCTGTCCTCTGCTGAACTACAAATGCCACCACCGCACTACACCCTCTCTCTCCACTCACCTATTTCCCAGAAGTCACATAAATATATCACACTCTCCTTCTCCCTCTCTCTGTTATCCAGACCCAACACCTCTTTCCACCTGAGGGCGTGTTGTGGTGGCGACCTCTTTCTTACTTACCTGTATAATATATTGATCCTGGCCATTCGCTCTACTAACTTCTGTCTCCTTCTTTGGCTTCACCACAACCCGGAACTAGCTTACTTACCTGGCTCTCCTCAACCCACCTGTTCCTACAATAAATATTCTTTTAACCTTTCAAATCTGTTCAGCCGATTCATTGAGCCCAAATACAAAACCTTGCAGCTACAGCCTCTAACTGTTTACATATGGGTTTTAGGCATTTGCTGGTTTACTCAGCATTATAGGAGCTATTGAGTATACACATATGCAATTTGTTCCCCCTGCAAACACCACATGTGTACAAGAATCATAAGCACAAATGTTTAGCTCATTTGTGACTCCATCATAACGTTGTGGCCAGATACTGTGAGTCAGTACATGGTTAATTCATGTTAATTCATGGCTTATTTTTTTACCACTTAAGAGGAGCATGTAGATATGGCCATTCTCTAAACTCTGCACAACAGACACCAGTAAAACAGCAAAAACCCACATTTAATGTTTGTACCTCCTGCAGAATCATTCAATTTTTTGAGAAGTTTAGAGAATACACCAAAAAATGAAACGTGCAATTTTCAAGCTTGCACACATAATTTAGTACTCGCTATTTGGAATCGTAGTAAATCAAGGCCTTAGAATCTTATTCTATGATGAGTACATAAAAAAGAGGATGTAGATAATAACAAGCCTGCAGGCTAACATCAATGAGTTGAAGATATACAGTATTCAGTGATTCCATATGGCAGCTGTGTCTGCTGCCAGTGGGCCCAGATGAAGTATGGGCTGCAGAGTAATTGTTTTCTTAATGGCATACGACAGGAGAGGAATGCTTAACATGCTGACTTAAGAAAAAGTAGAAGTACCCTGGCCTCTGAGCTTAGGTGCTGTACACCAAAGATGAGAGCTTTTTTATTTTGGTTGGGCACCGGTGTAACCACAAAGTAAATGCATTTACACTGTAGTGTAAATTTGAATTATCTGCCCTCCATTACATCTACTCATAACTCTCATGATGTATGGGTCACTGTAATCTGTGGTAAATGACAAGATAACTGTCCATTTTATAGATGCTCTCTGAAAATATAATACCAATGATTTATTGAAATACATCTGTCCACAGGAATGGATATCACATTAGGTGTTATCTTCTTTCTCTCCTAATCTAACAATGCTTGTTGACTGACTTATTTTTTCTTACTCTGAAATCCTCAAACTATATATATATATATATATCAGTTTTTAATGGCACTACAACACCTCTCTCCTATGTTGTTTTCTTTGCTGTATCTCCTAACCAAACACCTGCACCTCAGAGAGTGATGTAGGTGCCCAGACTATCAACACCCATTCATTCCACAATGACTCAGCCCAGATAACCAGATGACCATCACACTGAAGCCCCAGACCCCTCTGACCTGACTCCCATTAACCCAGACACAGGCTCAGTGAGACAGAGGAAAAGTGAGATCACAATCATTACCCTCTATCAGCACTATCCTCATCTCCTATCACTCATGTCCAGCCAGGCTGGGAAACATCACTTCCTTTCTGTCTCGTTCACTTTTTTTCTAACCTCTGCATGACTCTGTAAAATCAGGCCAGGTGGTTGGGTGAAGGCCATAGCACTGTGCAAAGTCCTAAAACTGCCCTTCCTCTCCTCTGTATCAGAAGTAAATTGTTGTCAACCAAATTATTTTTTCTCATATTTCAGCTATCCTGTGTGATCTTGTTACTGTTTGTGTGATGTGATTTAGAGGATTGATGCTAGGTAGGTAGTATAACTGCAGCAGAACACAGTATGCAAACCAGTAAATACTGTGTTTTTGCTATGTCTTATTTAAAAAAATAGTGGAAGCAAACGAAAGAACTCTGTATGTAGGTATATATTGCTGGATAGAACCATCCATCCATCCATTAAGCATATTTGTTTGTTTACACTTTGAGATTGACAACATAATGGTATACCATCAGAATAGGTCTTTTACAATATATATAATACCCTTTAGAAATTAAAATTAACTGAAAAACTGACATAATGCTTCTTTCTTTTCTTTAAAATCAGCCAGCCCACACAACTGAGAGCAGGCTATTATGTGTCTATATACTATGAAAAGGCACTGCTCTTATTCTGTTCCTCAGTGACCCTACAAAGTTCAATGCTAATGAACAGGCAGATGGCAGCACTTGTTGACTTAGCATATAAGTTGTTTGACCTTTGACCCCACTCATCAACTGAGAGAGGAAGTGTAAATGAAGGTTGCTGACACTCCTGTAGAAACACAAGAGAGTGTGAGTGGATAGGAGTGACTGAAATGTGGCATAGGTTAATAAAATCTAAATATATTCAGCTTCCAGTTAATTTATATGCTCTTTGTGGACATAGAAATGTGGCTACAGGCTCTTTACTGTGTATCACTGATTTACAAAATAATGAAAAGATAAAAAAGGAACACTCCAGTATTTTGTAGATTAGTTTTTGTAGATCAGTATTGTTACCAGCTGCTGTTTTTGTTCAACATCAAGTCTGATAAGTCTGATCTTGTTGTGCTAGGTTTTTATTCATTACTACAGATTTTCTTTGTCACATTTACACATTGTACAGTATGGAAACTAGCTATTAGACAAGGGAATATGGACTACAGCCTGACAGTCAGAATTGACAATTAAATATGTTACAAAATATGTTAATGGATCATAGACATAATCTAAATAATACTGTAGTTTATCTTATTGTATTTTGTGGTCACCTAAGACTTAAAAACTAAACTGCAAATCCCAAAGATATTTAACAATGGTGCTGGTGTAAAGTAACAAAATATTCAGTTCTACTGCACAGTTTCCATGGAACAAAAATACCAGGGATGACTGCTGACTGTGGATGAGAAGGGAGTATGGGGGTTTCAACACATCGCTGCTTAGTGTTTCTCCAACGTTACATACCATGAAAATGTCTGAGTTTGGTTTGGTATGAAAGTGTGATTTGCTCAAAACGACTGTCTGTCTGTAAAACACAAATCAAGATGGGACAAATGAAGTTAAGGATGTTACTGACAAATGAAGTCATTATTGAATTTGTAGGTATCACCAATGGCATAAACCAAATCACTAGTTTCATCTGCCATGAGAATTTACTCTTTGATTTAAAAAATATCATCTGTGGACTGAGAGGGTCCACAACAAAAAAAACCTCAATACTCAAGTAGTTGCCTAAATTATACTCTACTACCTATTGTAGCGTTACTACAGAGACTTGATGTTGAAGAAAAATGCAGCTGTACAAAAGTACAGGTTTTTCTGAACTGTAGTACAATATAGTAATTAAAGACAAAATAGGAATACTCCAGTAAGTCCACAAATACCTCAAAATTGTAACCAAGTATAGTACATGAGTAAATGTAACTTGTTTTTGACCAGTGAAATTTATTTATTCTATTAGAAGCTATGTGATTAGCTGAGCATCCATGAACTCCCATCCTGGGCTTTTTCAGTATTTCAGATCCGCGGCCTGTGAAAACATGATCAGAAATATAATCTGAAACACTGCAAGAAAATAAGTTTGAACTCTACAACTCTGAAAGGAAAGTTTTGCATGTTTGAATATATATATTCAAAAAATAAATAAATTCAGTGTGTGATGTACTATGAATCACAAAGTACACATAATACATTAAATATATATATTAATTATTGTAGATTAACTCTACATTGCAGCCCCCACTCCTAGACACACTAAAAGTGTGTCTTCATCCCAAAAAGTCACAGCATGATCATTAGAAGTGTGGGATTCTTCAAACAGAGACCTACTAAAATGTTGTTCCGTGTGTCTTGCAAAACTGAAATGACCAAGTATTACCACAGAAAGACAACTGCTACACATGAACATCTCACAACAAAACATACTGGGGACTCTCTAACCTCATAGCATATCAATTCTTTTAGCAGCTTTTGTCTGAATTGTCTGATTGTTAGTTGATATCATTGGCTGATTGTTGTTGTTGCATTTCTTTCTTTTGTGACTCACACAAGAACATGATGTTAATACAGTAGCTAGTATGACAACGCTGCTTTCTTGCAAGTTCCCATTCCCATTAACATTATGCTGTATGTTCTTACAACCAACCATTTGCGCATAAATTATACATAACATTTCTGATTACAATCAGCAATAAGCATTGCAATGTTACCAGATAGAAGCCTTTCATCATCTTGTGTATTGTCCTTGTGTTTTGGAAATGATCAGAGCACAAATGATTGCACCTCAAATATGAACCCCTGCCTGTGTCCCAGAATATAGTAAACAACAACTTCCCTAATTAGGCCTTTCCATGAATAATATTATAAGGTTAAGGTTCGACATTGAAACGTTTCCTTCATCTGTGGTCTTCATGTTAAAATAAGGGATAAATGCAGAAATCATTATTAAAAGTAAAGGTTTTTTATTTAAGAATCTGAGTTGTGTGTATGTTTGGGATATTAATGCTGTGATAACATTTTCAATTTACATAAGTGTCCTTGTTGTTGCTCAGGGCGATTATTTTAATGTGTGTGGCATCGATGACTCCAACAAATTCAGTTAAACGAGCGATTTGCATGCAATTTGCATAAATGCAATCTGCACATCATCTGTGGGTCTGTAAAAGTACCACAGTAAGATTTATAAGAATGAGACTGCCAGTTGTGACACATCCAAATCAGCCCTATCTTCCCTGAATGTAGTAAAATTAATGCAAAGTTGCAATGACTAGTTTCTATAAACATCACACACAAAATACTATCCAAACAACATGAGTAACTTGTACAAGTGTAAAGGTACAAACGTCATGGAAATGTATATTGGTATTTTAGAGAGACATGCTGCCATCAAGGCAACCTACTTTCAGAAAGTCAGCATATATTTAAGCAGGACAATGCCAGACCTCAATCTGCATGTGCTAAAACTGTGTGGCTTTGTAGACACAGACTCTGTGGTTCCTATTGAAAATGTATGGCACATTATAAAGTAGAGAATCAGACAACAGCTACTGTTGAGCAGCTGAAGTCTTATATATTACTTCTAAAACTACAACAAAAAATATGTTCAGTTCTCAAATGATTAGAAAGTGTAATTTTAAGTAAAGGTGATGTAACAGTAGCAAACATGCCTGTCCCAATGTTTTTTAGTATTTTGCAAGCATTAGACAACTTTTTAAAGTTAAATTAACAAATGAACATTGCTTTTAGTGCATTTTAAAAATCTTTAAAATTGAGAGACTTGTTTGCAGTGTACACTTGATGTCGGTATGTACAGTGCACACAAACTGTCACACAGGCATAACACAGCCTGGCTCATACATACAGTAGATTTTAGCCCGCATCAATGGGCACAGTGATGGCAGTAATTATTTGTGCTGTGACAAAATTGCCTGATTCATTTTCTGATTTATAATTAGACTAATTTGGAATTGAACAAACTGAAAGTTTCCCTGTCCAACTGGCTAATTACATTGACTATTAATGGCAGCTTAAAGAAATGTCAAGTTTGATATCACACATTCAGTAAATACATCACGCAAATTGACATGCAGTTGATGGCATTCATTTAATAATTATAGGGCTATTAATATTTCCCTTCCTCTTACCAGGAATATCACTGAACTGAAGCACAACCATTAACTAGCATTGTTGCTAAGGAAAATTATCCTGGTGATTTACTACCCACTGTTCAACTGAAACTGTTGAGCTGCCGGTCTTCTTCTATTTGTAAATAAAATGCATGTTGTCTTACAGCATTAGATTCTCTTCTCTAAAAATGTAGACTATTTTTTTTGTGTGGTTGATTATTTGCCATCAGTACTTTGCTCAAAAGGATGCTGCTTTGTCTTTTGAGCACTCTCGGGGCTATAACAAAAGACCTCTTTTTGCCATTATTTAGATTTCAAAACAGTTTCCTTATTTTATACAGAGCGCTGACTCTGTTTGCTCTTTTTTACCCATGGGTGTCTGTTTCCATGTTTTGGCCCTTCAATTAATTGTTGCTGTCTAATATTATGATTGTGGAGCAGAGTTGACTCAGATACAGAACAGTTCCATTTTTGATAACAATGTCTAATTTACACTACCACTCTCACCCACAAGCTTCTGCTGCATCATACTACAAAAAATAACCAAATGAAAACAGTACAGTTTAAAAGTTTACAGGCCTGATAGCTCAACAGTCCAAAGAAAAACTAAGCCAACCATTAAACATGACAGGAGAGTGTCAATGGTTGTTTGTCTATATATGTCCCTGCGATAGACTGGCGACCTGTCCAGGGTGTACCCCGCCTCTCGCCCGTATGCCAGCGGGGATAGGCTCCAGCACACCCGCGACCCCTAAGGGGACTAAGCAGTTCAGAAGATGAACGTATGAATGAATAAACATGGCAGTCAAACATTTAATCAATTTTCAAAAAAAAAAAAGCTAAAAAGCTTATGAATGAAATAGTTTGTTGACAAGATACTGCATCTGGATTCTTTTTTACCTTCACCTAAATTCCATGTCATGTCATGGCAGCAGTCTGCATTGGCATCATATCTTTGCAAAATGCCATCACTTTAGTCAGCTTGCTTTGTCTTTCATCGCAGAGAATACCACTGGTAAACAAAACCCTTCTGACTGTTGTTGGTCTAACATCTGCCATGATCTAATGCTCATTGTGGTTGTGGCTGTGTTTGTGTTTGTGTTTGAGGTGAGGGACCAAATCGTTTCTTTTGTTTTGTTGGTTGAGGTTGGGTTGATTTAAATCTGATTTGTTGCTCTTTTTCTTAAATTCACACTTTTGATTAGAGCTCAATTGTGTACAACATGCATCCTCTTATTCTGACACTTATTCAGAATCAGGCCACACTGACAGCTGATATAGCAAGATAGTCCAGAGGTCCCTCTCCCCAATGCTTTCCTGATGAGATACTGTATATAATCTCCCCAGCGTGTTCTGGATCTGCCCTGGGATCTTGAAACTGCTGAAAGTGCATGAAAGACTTCCAATAGAAGGCAACCAAGTAGTGTCCTGATGAAATACCAGAACCATGTCAATTGGCTCCCAATGGAAAAAAGTATTTTTGGCTGATTGTACAGTATTGGGAATCCCATTCTTTCACAACCCAACGTTCATGACCACAGGTGAGGCCTCGAACATACTGTAGGCTGACTGGCAAATTGAAAGCTTTGCCTTCTGGCGCAGCTTCCTCTTTAATGGTCCAATGCATAATGGTCCTGTACTATGCTCACATTACTTCTGACCCTGCGCCAACGAGTCTGCCAATAATATTCTCAATTTTCACTTCTCCTTTGAACAATAACCCAAGTACTGATAATTCAGACAAAGTGCAACAACAAATAAGGGAATTAAATATAACAGCTAAATTACAGGAGGAAAGGAGAGTGATTTGGCTTTGAGCTTCAGTGATGTAGAGGCAAAAAAGAGCTTTTCTGTTTTTTATATGGGCTGATTTTTATGAAACAGATGGACTTCTCTTGTCCTGAAGGAGTGCGAGGTCTGTTAGTTTTCATTACAGCCTCTAATATTTTAATTGGAGAGGATTAAATGAGCACTAAGTGACCTGAACAGGTGATCAAACACAGGACAGAATGATGGTAATAGTTGCATACACCAGACAGAGGCAGTAAATGTGCCGATTTTCAGATAAAGGAGTTTCAGATAAATGGCATGAAATCACTCAGAGAGGATAGAGTATGTCAACATATAAAAATAATAAATTATCTGCACACTTCATTAAATCACAGATAATTTCCTGTCCCCTGCCATCATGTCATTTACTGGAGCCAGGAAATAAGACTTATTCTTATACAAGCTGTAACAACTTATGAATGAAATCAAAATCATTATCCCATGGAGGTCTGGATTCAGAATCATACTCAAAATAAAAATGGAAAAGTCAGATCACAGGCTGATGCAACTTCTGTGGAAATTCTTCAAGACAATTCAAAATGAGGCTCAGTAGTGTGTGTGTGGCCTCCACGTGCCTGTGTGTACTCCCTACTACGTCTGGGCATGCTCCTGATGAGACAACGGATGTTCTCCTGAGGGATCTCCTCCCAGACCCGGATTAATCAACTCCTGGACAGTCTGTGGTGCGACTTGGCGTCAGTGGATGGAACGAGACATGATGTCCCAGAGGTGCTTGATTGGATTCAGGTCCAAGGAACGGGCAGACCAGTCCATAGCATCAATGCCTTCATCATGCAGGAACTGCTGACACACTCCAGCCACATGAGGCCTAGCATTGTCATGCATCAGAAGGAACCCCCTAGTGGCAGTCAGGGCACCTCTGGTTAGAACATGGAGGTCTGTGCGGCCCTCCAAGGAAATGCCTCCCCAGACCATCACTGACCCACCGCCAAACTGGTCATGCTGGAGGATGTTGCAGGCAGCAGAACGTTCTCCAGACTCTGTCACATGTGCTCAGTGTGAGCCTGCTCTCATCTGTGAAGAGCACAGAAACATGCACATTAGTGTCCTGCTGGGGGTCATTTTGTAGGGCTCTGGCAGTGCTTTTCCTGTTCCTCCTTGCACAAATGAGCAGATAGCGGTCCTGCAGCTGGGTTGTTACCCTCTCCACATCTCTGGATGTACAGGCCTGTCTCCTTGTATCTCCTCTATGCTCTTGACACTCTGGTGGGAGACTAAGCAAACCTTCTTGCCACAGTGTGCATTTATGTGTCATCCCGGATGAGCTGCACTACCTGAGCAACGTCTGTGGGTTGCAGAAACCACCTCATGCTACCTCTAGTGGTGAGGGCACTGGCAAAATGCAAAAGTGACCAAAAAACAACCAGAAAGGATGAGAACAGGGAAATGGTCTGTGGCCACCACCTGCAGAATGATTATTTATACGGGTTGTCTTGCTAATTGCCTCTAATTTCCATCTGTTGTTTGTTGTCTGTTGTCTTCACAATCAGTGTTGCTTCCTAACTGGACAGGTTGATATCCCAGAAGTGTGATGGACTTGGACTTACATTGGAATGATGTGTTCCCTTATTTTTTTGAGCAGTGTATAACTAGGGATCTAACATTTAATAGAAAACTTAGATTTTGTATTTCAGAATCCAACATGCTATTTTTCTTCCTTCAAAATTGAACAATATTGTCTTTTTCACAAAAGGGACTTGTTGCCATAGTGCACTATAAAATAGTGAATGTTGATAAGTCTAACTGGTTAATTACTTGGTTTTTAAGTTAGAAGTTTGGAACATTAACTCATAGTATTACACTGTGGGTGTGGTTTGATAAAATTTAATGAAACCTAAATAGTCAACTTTAACAAAAACAAACAATGGGCAAAATGCCCCCTCCACTGGTGCCACCAAGAAGCATAATACCAGGCGTAAACAGGGCCTGTGTCTTTGCTTAGGCCAAATATCTGTGTCAGATTACACAGGTCAAAGAATTTGAATGTTTCTATTCAACAAATACGTGTCAGTTAGGAAATGTTGCAGGAATGTGTTGGTCTGGTCACAACACTTTGTCTCTTTTGTATGATATTTGCCTTCACTATGTACTAAAATGTTTTGGCATGGTGTAATCCTCTCTGGCATGTATCTACTGTGGCATCCTCACAGGCAGCATGCTGTCACTGTTCTCCTTCTGTATCTTATCCCTGACAAAACCAACATACACTTTCAGATATTCCATCTGAGTGGGTGGCCTGTTGTCTCTCTCTGGCTGCCCCAAATTTACAAACAGTGGAACCTACAGTCAAAAATAATGAAAAATAATGGAAAGTGATTTGCACATTTACAATAAAATATATTTGACAATACGTGATAATTTACACTACACTTTAAACATGTTAATGATTTAACTTGTCTTCTGTTCATACTAGTATACTAGTATACTTTCCTAGAGGAAAGTGGTTGAATTACATGGCCTTTTGAGTGGGTAACAATCTCCATGTGTGTTTGTCTCCATGTGTTCTCAGCAGAGACTGGTAGAAAATGGGATCCAGCAGTGACTTTTCACCACAGGAATGTTCGGGTTCCCAAGGAGAGGCATTAAAAACTGGTTGAAGGAAGACAGAGATGAGAGGAAGGTAAAAGGAGGAAGTAACTATGCTAGTTTCTCACTTCTTTAATGTCAAGGATGTACAGTCTTTAAATCAATTCATTTTAGCCTGGTTTCTTGCTCTCAGCTTTCCGGTTTTCTATATTTAAATCCCTCCATCCATTCGGAATATCCATCAGGCCAAGCCAGGGTGTAAAAAAGACAACGAACAAAAAAGATGGAAAGACAGCTCAGCAAAATTGTGATGTAGGTGTAATTAGTTTCATTTTAGACGACTGGAATTTGTCTCTTCAAATATCCTGCTCTGCAATGAGTCACATTTTAGTCAGCAATGTGTCTAAGAGGTTAAAAGTCTCCAGACTAAAGTTAACTTGATTTTATTAATAACGCAAAGATTTTTGTTTTAATTATCATAAAATTCTCCATTCCATTGTATTTCTTGGGTTAAATGTAAAAATATGACCATGTGATGTAGAGGAAATTCATCACAGGTTAGGGAACTTATAAGGAATGTTTAATAAGAAATATTTCCTGCCATGATTATTTACTATGAATCCCATTTCTTGTTAGGAACCAGATGCACTGCAGCTAAAGCTTTTTCAAAATCAATCAATGTTTGCATCTATTGCCCTCCAGCACTGTTAAAATAAATATATGTGCCATCTGTAATAACTGCTTTTTCAAAAGTGCACTGGGTCATGTTTAGTGAAACAAACAACACCCCGCCTACCAACGATGTGTTGCTATCTTTTCGTGCTGCAGTTATACTCAGATGGCTGCTGCCAGGTGGAGATGAGAAAGCAGAGGGGAAAAAACAAAGAGAAAAGATGCCTCAGATTGACCAGAGAACAGCACAACATCAGTTTACTAATGACTGGGTATTGTGAACAAGGGAGAAAAAGCAATGCAGCCTGGGGCGATAAACATTGACTGAGTTTCTGCTCACTCTCTCCCACTCCCACCTGTGGAACAGACCCATGTACGAGTATTTGACCAAAATCAAAAAATAAATTTACTTAATGTTCATAATAACCCTAGATACCATATTGCAGATTAAATCAATATAGTTTTGTCACTGACACATTATTACAATTTTTGTAATTTTTGGAGACTTTTGGAGTTAAGCACCAAAAGACACATAAAAGCATGTATAAATATAGTAAAAGAAAAAATAGTTTATCAATAAATATTGTTCCTAATGTTAGCTCAGAATGGAGAAACTCGTTCTTCAAATGTGGCTTAACCAATTCAGGCTAACATGATATTATCAGGCTAAAATAATCCTGCTGAGTCTCATTCAGTTGATCTGGTTCACTTCAGGCTGTTTGTTAATCCTGGATCAAGTTTTCTTAACTCATATGTATGAAGCACTTTTGTATGTACAGGAACATAGAGGCTTCTCCTCAAGGTTTCCACTGCTTCCACACTTAGATATTACCCAATAACTACATACTGTATGTGGGTTTAAGTACAAGAAGATCTTCTCTATGGGCATGCAAAATACTATTAAGTGATAATCACAGGCCCACTATAAAAACAAAACCCCAAAAATGTATGAAAAGGGATAAACAGATTAACAAATCCCATTTAGAAGCTAAAACCAGAAATGAACTGCAAACTACCCTTTAGACACAATGCACTGTATATAATGGTGATATAATGGAGAAACGGAGTAACTGTCGAGCTAGTAATAATAAATTGTAAAATTTAGATGCAAAGAAATTTAGACAAGTGTACATTGTGTGGGTTAGGTATAAACTAGAGACGTGTGCAGTCTGATGGGTATTTTAATTTTATTGCATTTTCCATATATGTAGTGTAATGTATATTTCTATTTACAGTTACCCTGTAGTTCAGGCTCCTGCAGATTGGTGTAATCCTCTCATTTGGAACTATGATAAATTACACTGTCCCCTTCAAATGAAATGTTAACAATGAATAGTTAAAGTTATGACCAGGAAGAGTATACCCTATAATGTAAAA
>OMLM01004170.1:57235-93118 GCA_900302695.1 Helostoma temminkii | reverse complement strand
AATGTATAAATATAAAGATTAATTCAATGAGAAAGAAAATATGCTTAAACATTTTGTACATTTAAAAATTTACGTCCATACGTTTTAGTTAAAAAAGGCTCATCACAAATTATTTTCTTGCTCTCCTAAAATTTCTCAAAGTCACAAAGTCGATTACAACAGCTCATCACTGCATACTGTCAATGTCACATCGTGTCCACACGTGTCATTTCTCAAACGATCATGTGATAAATTCCAGTGACATATACTAATAAGTACACTTTCTCCAACTGTCTAGCAAATTTTATTCTGACAGGATGGTGAAAGAAATAAAAATGAGCTCCTCTTTTCCCTTGTTCAGCACGACAGCAGCTTTGTTCTTAAAATAGTCGGCCTTTTGATTTAAATTCAGACTGGAGTATTGGGAGCAATGAGACAAGATCAAAGAGGTCTCTTTAGACTCACTTACTGCTGAAGAGAGAGGAGGCGAGAGAAGAGCAGAGAGAAAATACAAGTCTCGCTGGATCACACAGGGAAATTGTTCTCCGCACACTTCTAGCAAATCACATTAGATAGAGTCACTGTGGCAACTAGAGAAGATAATCTTTAATGTGCTCTTTAATGAGAGGGAAAATGTTTGTCTCTTGTGATTGAAGCTCTCGCTGTGCAAATTATATCCAAATCAGTTCACCAGCATGGGCTCTCACTGATGAAAAGTGGATGAGGGGTAGTATTCAATTAACACACTAGACTGACAATCAAAACATGTAATAAGTTTGAAAGGATCATTTCAATTTACTTGAACTTAACATATTTTTCAAAAATATGGCTTTTACAGGTCTAAGGGTCACACAAATTTTCACTGAACACCACTGTGATAGAGATTAGGGGAAACAAGGATGCAAAACAGCATACAGGATATCACAGCAACCAGAATGAGGCTCCCACGGATGTTTAAATAAAAACTTATATCAAGAGTCGGCCTGGCAAGGCTGTACAATTACACCGAGCAGCAAAGAATCCTGTACACGATAAAAAAAGAACATGGAAAGATGTCCTTCAGTAAAAAACAGCAAATAATTGCGAGAGGCTAGAATTAGCTGTTCCTTCTTATATCCTGCCTCATCAAGCTCTTTCAGTGGCACCAGTTCTTCACCACTGAACAGTAAATATATCAACTAACTGCCAGGATCACATAAAAAGGCTGCTTTACCTACAACATCTGTGAATCAAGCACCTCTGCAACTTTTTTCCCCACATAATTAAGCGTTTATTGGTGTTTTCCTTGTGTTTTCCAGGGGACACTTTCTACCTTAGTCTCTTAACATCAGGCTGCTAATGTTGCAACTTACCAATCGAAAGTCTCAGTCTGGACCAGTTCAGGTTCTCATGGTTCACAGGGAACACATTTGTCCTGACACTACATCCACCACATTCATGAAGACTTAAGCCGTTGCCTATTTGGAAGACAACTCAATTGACACTCGATTTAAATTAAACTTCATACTTGTTTAATTATATATAATTAAGAATATAATACATATTGATCAGACATGTACACACATGAAAAAGACAAGTACACTTTGTTTACAGTTGCAACAAGGCTCCAGCAATTACAAATCATTGACACAATGTCTAATTATGGCTGTTGAAACGCTCTGTTGTTTTTGTTTTCGTGTCTCACATTCAAATTATGCAAATCGGGCAAATCAAACACCTTGTCAAAAACTTGCACAAACAGAGGCAATTATTTTAGATGGCTTTATGACTGTGCAATCATTATGTGAAAACACATTATTTACTCTGTGGCTCATGGTTTGTGCTTAGTCAACTGTAATGTGCTAATCAAAAGTAATGTGAATACTAAAACAGTACTGTGTTCTCAAAGTGGTTGTTATGTTTTGTTAGTCAGTCACCATAATGTGTCCAAATAACACTGCAACCCCAAAAAGGACCCGTAAACTTTGAGCCCTGTGAAACAGACAGTGTCTTTCGAAAAATCTGTCCAATTCTCTGCAAAGAATGAATGGGTTGATTAAATGGCCAGCAATTTCTCAGCCGCCTATCTGACCAGATTATCCATCAGAAAGATGTCAGTGAGTTTAGTTTTCTATGTAACAGTGACAGCCTTTCACAGTAATGCTGTATGATATCATTTCACCCTAGATGATTAACAGCAGGCTGTCAGCACTGTGTAATCATAGAATGAAACTGATCCCTCACCCTTTTTTGTCTTTGTCTGTGTGCCTCTGCTTCACATTTCCAGCAAACCCAAATAGCCCTTTCCCTAAGTGTGAAAAATTCCAGTGATGTAGAATAAATCTCTTTATATAATATATTAGGTATGCACAAGTCATTCAAAGCTAGTCTTTAGTTGTCAACAGTGACAGAAAGCTGAATATAAAATACATTCTTTCCTGTATATCTGGGCACTCACTGTCATTGTAGTGACGTTGGGTTTCCATGTAGTTATCTGTGTCAAAGCAAGTCAAGACACAGATCATGACTAACTGTCTCCCATGCCTATGCATGGATCAGTCTTACAGAACTGTGACTTAAACACCATTTCAGTTTTCTGAAAATTGTAAGTACAGTATTTAAGTGCTGTGGTCAAGCTGTGGCAGCAGTGCTGGAAATCTTTCAGATAAAGAGCTTTAAGTCATTCATGTGAAGTGCACACAATCTTTAGATTACATCTGTTCTCAACTTGCCATCTAGCTTATTTCCCACTGTGCGCTATTATGTAGAAACCTAAAATATTACATTAAAAATTCATAGTGTCTGTTAAACCCCTGGTGTGACAATAGTGCCTGGAGCAGGGCATGAAAAGCTCATTTCTAGTTTGGATTGAGTGCTCAAGAAATGAACAAATACAATTCTTTTCATAAAGGCTGAGCATATCAGTGTTTAAATGAATCTCATCATACCAGCAGCTTTAGCCATCACTATTAATAATATCCACTTTTCATAAAGCTGCTGATTTCTTTTATTTACGCTCAGTCGTCTCTGCTGGCCGCCACTGGAAAGTCGGCCTATATAATCACTGCTAATAAATTAAGCCCAATAGAACTGTCACATCTCATTTGGACCCATTTGCACATGATTGTGTTTGTTTATATTTGGTCTGCTTGAAAAAAGAAGCTGCTTTGACTGGCAAATCGCTGGAATTAATGAATTTCACTGCGGTCCCTCTCCTCCCTCCTTTCCTCCCTACGCTGCATGAAAAATCAAAAGCTTTCTTTCAGTTTCCTTTGGCAGAAACTCAACATGGTGGAGTAAGCCTGAGTCGAACACAGCTGTCAAATGCCAACAGACTGTGTGTGTGTGTGTGTGTGTGTCCCTCTCTTGAATTATTAGTGTGGCGCATGTAATAAAAAGCAATTAGCTGCCAGGGGAAAATGATTAGAGTGAAGATGATGACAGGCACTGAGCTGAACAGTGAATGACAGTGATCATCAGCTCCCAACCACTCTCCTTTTATTCTCTGTGTCTCTATCACACAGTGCAAATGTTGGCACCTGATTTTGATGATTACCTTTGACAAAAATTAGTGAAATGTCTTTTGACAAAAATTACTCTAATGTAGTTATTTTTGTTATATTTAGTCTGGTTTTGATAAATAACAGCTAAGGATGTAGATGCTACAGCTGTTGTCTTCATTGTTGTATATAGTTCACCTATGGTTTTAGTTCTTGTTCTCACAAGATTATAGAAAAGATTGTTTTTTTTGTTTTTTTGTCTGCACACAGTGGCCATGTCCCTCTGCTCTGCAGAGCATCAGGTAACTCAGAAGCTGGATTCACCTAAATGACTAAAATACTGTTCACTGGGTTTAGCTCAACAGGAGAAGCTGAATCACAATACAGTGACAAATATTAACAAAGTGACATCCTGGGAAAGCTTTAGATGGCTGATTGCCAACAATATAGCTGGACCTGACCTATTCCTTTTGACGGCAACACAACAGAAATGTGACTGAAAGGTGGCAAACTGCATTCAAGAAACAGCTGATTAAAATAAAAGGCCATGCTAGCTGTACAGTACATGGAGCTAAGCATGTTAAAATGTCACTCTGAGCTGACTGTAAATTTAAGACATATTTAAATCACTATTAACATGTGTAGACAGGAAAATATATTTTTACATATAAACATCCTATGCATAAACTGGAAGAAGTCTATGTGTGATGCACTGTAGAAGCCGCAGAATCAAGTTTCATGCAATTCTTCTATACACTACTTCAAACGACCTAGTTAGATATCATCCTTCATTCTTCATTAAAAGAGGTGGGAGCTTGGTGTGTCAGTCTGAGCTTGTTTTATTTTAGGTGAAGTCAGAATCAGTCTGACATCCACCACTACAGTCTGATGTCTGGTACTGACCTGAACAGGAAACAAGCCATCAGGAAGAGCATGATTGCTATGGTTCTCATCAATCAGCAGTGCTGAGTGTTTGCCTCTTCAGTGTCTCCAGAAATAACTGCTCTGAAATCTGAAGAAGAGAGAACATACAGGAAGCACAACTTAACCCCTAATACTGAAAATAACAGCTTAGATTCATTCATTAACTTGTTTGCTACATACTGTTTGCAAGTGTACTTCATTTTGGCAAAACTGTTTATTTGAGCACAGCAGTTTATGTCACTTGACTAAAGGTGCTTTTACAATACACCAAACCCTCCATACACAAAATACAGTAAAGTGTTCACAGATGTAGCTACACACATCACAGAGATGATGTGTTTGGGTTTTCCAGTAGCTAACTCTAGAAAGCTAGTTAAGAACAGAGAGAAGCAAACCATCTTCATACAATTCCAGCAACGGTGTCAACACAATGTGTACCAATTTCTGCACTGAAAACAAAGACTTGTGTTTTCAGTCAAATTTCTGGTAAGACAACTGGCAAGCTGAGCCCTAGAATGTTTAAGTAACAGGCCATTTTTTTAGTATAGCTGTATATTTTAAGATTAAATAACAGCATCGGAGCCTTGTTTGCCTGTTCCTTACCAGCTGAAAACAACCCACTTACACTGAATCATTCTGGTCCTTGATCAGTGCAGATTATTATATTAATGACTCATTGTCCATTTTACTGGAGACACATTGTTTCATCTAGTTTTCACAGCACTTCTCCCCAGCTCTGCAAGTCCGCCTCCTCAGCTCAGGGTAGATTTCAGGTATTCTGGAAGAATCCTACTTGGAATAATTCTTGCAGCATCCTCCCTTTCCCCACTGCTTATTAGCTATTCAGGTAGGACACAAACAGCAGTGACTTCCAGTTGTGTCACTTATTTAGAGAGGGAGAGAGGAAGAGGCTTCAGCTGTAAAAATAAATAATGTAATGCATCACGAGGCATGTTTCCTGCCTAATCAACATGATTTCCTTTGATAGCTGACTATGTCAACATCTTTGCCCCGCACTATATGTCTCACTCGACTGCTACATCTTCCTACGCAACACCTTCCTGATGCAGCGAGGAAAACCTAGAAAAAGGCAAAAGATGGCAGGAAAGAGAGAAAGCAGTAATTTCCCTTAAAGGAAGGAAAGCTGTGTTAATGAGCAGAGGCCCAACACTAGATTATAATTAGGTTATTGAGACCTCTGTAGCCTGTGAAGCTATCCAAATGTCCTATCCTCCATTCCTGCCTAGATTCCCTTCTGCCTTGCAGCCTGCTGGGCTGCCTCACTGTGTGTAACATCAATAAACCATTACCCAATCATTCTGAGGCAACACAGGAGTTACCATAGATAAACAAAGGGATTGTCCATAAAACTGACAGCCTTTTTAATCCTCTGCATCATTTTACATATTCACAACTCCACAGGCACTTATCTTTGACAGAGCCCAATTAAAATGTATACCTATATCAAGACCAGACTAATAAAATAAAACCTCATAGGGGAAAATACAAAAATATGCACAATGTGAGTGTATCAGTAGAGCCGCCGTGAATGAATGCAATTTTGGAAAGAAATCAAGATTCATCATTACAGACTTGCATAGATACAGGCATTTATTTATAAAATGTGAGTGAGTCAACAATTTGCTGTTTTCATTCTGTTTTATTCCTCATTATTTAAACCTTTACTTAAGTTATTGTGTGCCATGAATGTATACTATTGTGTGCCCACCACAGTTGAGCACAACCACTGTGGAGGAGACTGAGCGTAACCTCACCTGTGGACTACAAATAAAGTTTGGAAACACTACAGGATTTAAAATACAGGACACGAATCTTGACAAGCCAGATGTAATCAGTAAACTGTGTTGTGCTGCTGAAAAGTACACAAGCAGTACAACCACGCTTATAACTCAATCGAAGGCGACACGGTGTGACTGTGCACCTGCCAGTGTCTCCACATCCCCCACCTTGTTTTCGGATTCATCTCGAGCCACTCCCCCAAGAGTGGTGAGCAAAGTATTGTAATTTTTTCACACAGAGCTGGATAAACGCTCCACTAGTTCACGTGTTTTCCTTTTGGAGAAGGAATGAAAGACCTCTTTGTGAATGGTTAATTTACTTTTTTCTGTTCATAATATAGAAATTACTTTCTGCTGCTCTAGTAAGTTAGCATTTGTGCTTCTTAAGAACTATTAACCACATAGTTTTTGATCTTGCACTAAATAATGTAATCTTGAGTGTTAATTTATGTCTGTAATTTTTTGCATTTCTCGTAGCATTGCACGGCCTGACCTTGGGATTAAAGTGTTGGGATGTCCACTCCTGCGATGATTGGTCACTGCTAATCTTTCTCACTGTAAAAGGATGGATTCCAAATAGTTCGGAATAGTTTAGGATAAGATTTTAATGATCCCTAAGTGGGAAATTTAAAAACAATACAATAAAATAATAATAGTGTGAATGAGAAATAATTTATAACCTTTTCAGATTCATGTCCACTAGCAATGGGTACTATAAGACTATTGCTTGTCTTTCCCTCCTGCCATTGTGTTAACACACACCTTAAAGCTCCAGACCAGCAAACTGCCAAAACTTTCCATTTATAGAGGTCTGCACACCTGCTGATAATCAGTTAACCAAGGGCTGATGATTGGCAGGACCTGGCTGTAATTTATTTATTTATTATTTATTTATTTTGCCTGCATATGTTTTTCCTTTTTGGGTTCATTTCTGTTTAGTAGATAACAGCACAGTAAAAAGGTTAGTACTCAGAAAATACAACCTTAAACAAAGACCTGCTACGGTGATTGATTTATATTACATTTTTACACAAAAAACATTTAATTTAAAGAGGAAGCACCAACTTTCACACAACTGTAAATGCCAAGTGAGGAAGTCAGGTAATAAAGAATATATATCTTTCTGTAACAGAAAGCACCAGGAAATGCGTGTCTTAATTTGTAATAAAAAATGACGAATCTAGTATCTGGAACAACCCAGGTCTACTTCACATAAAAAGGACAGGGAAGGCTAGTGGGTTAGACTGGCATTTTTGTGAAACCGATGCAAAGACAGTTACAATGTAGATATGGTATGCTGTACTATGTATGTATGACTTGGCAAAAAAACAAAAAAAAACAAAAAAAAAACAACTCCACTACTCTTCATTCTTGGTTTATACTGTAGAGCAAAAACAATGAACATACTGAAACACAATTTAGGAATAGGAAATATCAATTTGTGGCTAGTCCTAAATAATAGTATTGTGTGTATTGATCACATTGGTTGCTAAATTACTTCATTATCCATATAGTTTTTAAAGACCTGGCAGACAGATCCATCATATCTCTGTTGAAGTCAGTCAGATTTAAGATTCCTTCTGCTGCTTTCAATGAGCTTGTGGTACAGACAACCACCACTTTCTTGCTTATCTCTTTGCTTCATACTTCTTTATCTTTCTCATTTTGGATTTTTGCACTGTAAGTTACGACAGTAGTAGTTCATCTGTATCTGTATTAAACAACATTAAATGGACCATCTGATCCTCAGGGGATACACCCCTTCCTTAAATCAAATTTATTCTAAAGAAGCCAGTGAGTCATCAAGGGTCATCTAGGGATCTCAGTTACAGAGACAATATCAGGGAAAAAGGTGTACATGTACATGTTTGTGTATGTGTGCATATGGTTGAGAGGCGGAAAAAAGCTCTTCTCTTGCATCTACTGTATCTGGCAGGCCTCGACTAAACCTTTAAGTTGAATCCTGGGAAGGATCAGGTATCTCTTTGGGAAAAGATATAGAAGACTGTAAGAAAATGCTAATGTGTCACTGTACTCAAGACTTATGAGCAGTGGGGGACCTGATGCCACACAAGAAAAGAGCCAATTAAGGTGCATCCCCGAGAGTGGTAGTGCTGGAAACTGCAAGGTGTCAGAGCACAGTGTGGCATGCAGGGTAATAGCAACATTGAGAAATCTTCTGAAGCAAGGGACAAAAGAGAAACTGAGACAATGGCTGCAGTCAGTGAATCCTCAATGAAGCTAATGAGTCTCCCACAACTTTGTATTGTCCCTCAGTGTCACTGGTGGCAGGGACAGGATAAATTAACAATACAGTGACTAGTGTGAAGCAGAATAAAATGCGTTTAGACACAATGGTCACAACAAGCTGATTTTAGAAGCAGGACAAGTCCTGACTGAGACTGTGCTGGGATATTCATTCACCGAGGAACTGCAGAGTAATGCTGCCTTTCTCTCTTAGTGAATATCACTGAGGACTCTCAGTAAACCAACCAAGGGATTTATGCTGTTTTTAGTGTAGCCACCCATGCTATGTCCAGTCAAAGGATTTTTACAGTAAGGGCACAAAAGTTTTAAATTCTACAGTAGGTGCAGGGAATTATTTCACATTCAAAAGTCTAAGTGTTTTATGTGACAATGTCAACTGTGACAGCTGTTTTGAAGGGACATCCAATTTATTACAGCTCAAGAATACAATCTTTAGGAGAGAAATCATGAAGCTCTACTGCACAAATGTTGGGATTAATGAAACAGACAAATTCAAAACACGTGAGACAAAGTACTGACTGTATTGTCTGGTGTCCAAGCAAATACTGCATTGTTACATAACTGAAGTTACATACACACAATACAGAAGGCAGTAGGGGTGTCAGGTCATTGGAGGCACTAGCCTATGCCCTGCGCTCATCTAGCAGGTGTATGTGTGATGAAACCATCTTTGCTTATTAAGGTGGAACGCACCAGAGGAGACTGTCATCATGTGTAATCAGAGATGATTCATAGGCAAACATCACCACCCTGTGGCCAATGAAGTTTCACTCAGCAAAAAACTACATGAATGACAGTGTAAAGATAATTTTCTATGCATTTCATCCTTGTGTTAAGAGTGAGCAACAGTCTTATGTTTAAGATACAGTAAATTAGCTTGTTACCTAAATCTTGCTGTAGAGTTCAGTTAGTGCAAACATTCTGTGCACACTGCATATTTCTAATGTGCTCTAGGCTACAGTTATGGTTTGTATGAGCAATTGTCTGTGTGTTAGGGGAGCAGAACATTTTAAGGTCAATATGGCCCAACTTTAAATTGATGAGAGCCTTTGGTGCTTTCCCAGCTGGAAGCCTTTGAAACATCTGCAGCTATGAATCAGTGCCATTGACACAGCCATTTGACAAGAAATGAGACGTAGCTTAATGACGGTCTGGAAGCATTTAATGGCTAATGGAGACACTACTAAAAGATAGTTTAAACGATGACTCATTTTATGTGTGTTAAGTGCTAATTTCTGTCTTGAGTGGAATATGTTTAACAATGCTTCCTGCTCTCTGTTGAGATGAAATCAACTAGTGATTCCGTCCCCTCACCTTCCTCAATTCAATCACAGGCTGTATTATGTTCCACAAAGATATAAAAATACCTTAGGCATTTAAAATATCTTTGTAATTTCCACAAAAAAACCATTAAAAGCCATAACAAAGTAATGCTTTTTTCTATCCTGAGATTTGTTTACAGTAAACATTTAGGGAATAATTTGTTTTCAGATAATCATGACTAAAAAATCCTGTAACATAATGAACAAATATTTTTTTCAGGCTATTGTTCTTTCATGTCAGATGATTGTCACTGAGCAGCAGCACGTCTATTACATTTAAGGTCCTTCTCATGTCTTCATGAAATTGAGGAAAAACTGTGTAAAAGTGTATAAAATGTAACTAAAACACCCCCCTACCAGACCATTTTTCAAAAGGACAAAGTGCTCTTTGATTAAAACTGCTGTGACCAATGCATTACAGTTGACAAATCACCTCCCACTTATCCCTCTGAACCAGCACTATGATAAAGCTCCATCCTCACACAACTCCTAATAGAAGTCAATGTCACTTTACAGAGACACAATTTAACACATAACGTGTGGTGTAAATTGAATGATGATGGCTTTCTAATCGGCCAACACTCACTCTGCCCTCTGTTTTACTCGCTTTGGTGTGATCTGTGAATGTTGACTGTTGCAATAAACTCTAACATCTGCTTGGCAGTAGACAGGGAAAATACAGAAGAAAGCCATGCAGTAGATGTTTTGGGGTATTGATCTCTATAACATCAGGCCTGCTTGTCATAACAACAGAATTGAAGGAGCTTGATAGCCTGGCTCAACCCTCCATCACCAGTCTGCACAGAAATACATTTAAACAATGGCTTCAGACAGTAGCTCATGCAAGTGATTTCCATGGTAACATTAGACTATAGCTAATAAATATGTACATTTGCCACCAAGAGAACAGGAATTTCAATTACTTAAGGTTTTGATAGAGCTCACTCAGGGTTCTAACCTGATGGGCAGCCTTCAGATTTTTCAGTCATAAATGCAATCGCATGCATTAGCCAGTGACGAGCGTTCTAGTTCTGCCCATTGCATTTTTTTCTTATGCACTTTTTAAATACTATCTGGGAAACTTAGAGCTGGTTGTCCTAACTTCTACTTGGATCCCATCTAGCCATTCCATTGTAAAAGCCTAATTGTTAGGATAAGATAACACTAATGACCCCCTAAGGAGAAAATTGTTCACTTGTTACAGTACAGTAACACAATTATAAGCAAGGAGAACCACAGTAAAAACTACAAAGGCACACAAAAAAGAATAGGCACTATGGGAGTAATATGCTAACACAGTTAAATAAGTCTATATTACAGTATTCATAGTACAGAGCTGACATTAAAATATATACAGTATGTACATTGCAGTGGTAGGTGCTTGATAGAAATTATGTGAATGACAAATGTGTGTATTGTTCAGATGGTGCACAGACCTTGTTATATACTCTAATAGTAATGGCCACAAAAGACCGCCTGAAGCATGCCGTCTTGCTAGTTGGAGGAAGCAGTCTGTGGCTGAATAAGCTTCATATCTGCCACAGTTCTTGGTGATGAAGGTGAGATGGATTGTCCAGAATAGCATCGATCTTGTCCAAAATAATCCTTTTGGCCACAGCCTCAAGACTGTCCACTTCCAGATTTTGCCTTCTTGATCAGCTTGTTCAGTCTGTTGGCCTCACCAGCCTTGATGCCACATCCCCAACAATTAATAGCTAAGAACAGAGCACTCAGTAGCTTACAGTAGCTTGTTGCACACGTCAAAGGAACAAAGCTTCGTAAAGAAGAACTTTGTTGAAACTGTTACATATAATACTGTGTATATTTCCTATATTTCACAGATGTATTCTAATAAATAGAGTAATAAATAAATGTGTATATCCATTATAGCACTACCAACATAACAAATCTAGTAGTGGCCAAAGGCTTTTTCAGTGTATGACTGTTCACTATCACAAACACAATGAAAGGGGTGACAATTGGATGTGAGTCTGGGAGTCTTATTTAAAGAAGAGAAATGTGGTGCTTCAAAGTCTAATCTCTCAGGTTTGTAGATGCGTGTTATGGCTCAAAGAAAGAAGATTTTTGATGGACATCACAACAAGAGTTGGTAAAGCTCACCAGGCTGGACAGTGTTACAGACCTTTGTCACCCCAGTGTAACTTTTAAGAAACTAGACCTGTCTTGCAGTCAATGCCAATGATCATGAATCCCATATCAGGAGAACTTTAAACAATGGTGTATATGGCAAAGCTGCTATGAGGAAATTACTATTCTTAAGCATTGTTTTTGTTTACAACTTTTTGTTGCAACTTTTTGGCTTGACTGACGTGTTTATATTTGGTGATGCATTCCAGCATTAAGAAATTTATCCCATCTGTGAAACATGACTATGGCAGTATCATGGTTTGGGCCTACTTTGCTGCATCTGGACCAGTACCCACTTGCCATCATTGTGAACAAAGTCTGAATTCAGGGTTTTACTAGCAAATTCTACAAGAAAACATCATCCTAAACACAGTTTACAGCAGGCAGTTCTTGTAAGGAAGCCAAGTGATATCCCTGAGTTGGAGTTGTTCTGCAAAGAGGTCTGAACTAAAATTCATCCAAGCTTGTGTGCTGACAGTAACCAGAACTGTTTAATTGAAGCTGCTGTTGAAAAAAACACCACTTACTAAAGGGTTGTCATGCTTGCAATACAGAAATATTTAGGAGTCACAATATACCGAGTAAAAGCTAATGTAATTTGATTTTTTTCATTTTTTCTCTCACTTCTAGTGTTTGATGCAGTGGTTGCTGCTGCTAGCATTAACATGTTGTACTGTGTGTTATACTAACTTAAATATTTCTGTCAAACATTTGTCCATCATCACCTACCCACTCACCCAACATTAGAGGTATCAGAGATGTTTTGCAAGTATAAGTACATCGGACGCAACGTCCTAATCAGTTTTAGATAGGTGTAAAAATCCACTATCTAACTGCAAACTGAGTTTATTCTGTACCCCAACACAAAAGCACATTCTTTCTATCAACAGAAAAAAAGTTCAGATATTGAATTATCTAAGGGATATGACCAAAATGTAATAGAGGTAGCATCAGAGTAAAATATGTCTCACTCTCTCATTCTCCCTCTCCAAACTCAGAGAGCCTCAGGTGAAGACAGCTGTCACTGTGATATACACCCCCAGCAGCCTCAGAAATGTAGGCCAAATTGCCTGAGTCACTGGAAATGATGCAGACATTGTGAAGGAAATTGGAAATCAATTCTTGTCATCACTGAACATAAGTCCTTTTTCATCAGAGCCAGGGCTCAAATGTATTTGTGTAGGTTACTGCAGTTCTGACAAAGATAACACTATGTTGGAAAACAGAAGTGGACAGGAGCAAGAAAAAGAAATGATACAAGAAACACCTGGATGGATAGCACAGCATTACTAGCAGTTTACACCTAATCTAGGTGCAAATTTTACCATGCATCATTGATGAATGTACACATCACATATTAATTTAGTTAAAAAATAATAATGTTGATCATTAATTACAATATCTGTGAAATTAACACCTTTACCCTAACACCCGTTTTTTAACAAGCCTACTGCCCAGGAGGAACATGCAGTCAGCTAACGGTATTACTGTGGAACAAACGATAAAGTAATAAAACACAAAAGTTGTCCAACTAATTTATCTGGCCTATGTTACAAAAATGAGTCAAACATGGGAATATACTTTATTTTCTAAATGACAACTGTAGGTCTACTGTATGATTTTTATAGCTTGAGCTTCATAAAAGTTCTATGTCACAGGGTAGCACATAGACCAGTGGTTAGCAATTTTAACATAATTCCTGAGACATGTAATAAAATAGCCATTACAACATCTCATGTACATACAGCATTTGGGCAATGACAGATGAGTGGAAACAATCAACATGTGATCAAAGTGTAGACTTTCATCATTATGTTTAAAATGTTGGTATTCAAAATTATGGTATTAAGTTTAGGAATTATAGCCATTTTGAGCAGAGTACCTTAATTTTTATGGGCTCAATAGTATTTGTGCAATTGACTGCCCAGGTTAATTGCCCAGGTGCAGTCCATTCTCTCATTACTTAAAAAGTATTAAGCAAATAAAAGGTGCAGAGCTGATATCAGGTTTGGAATTTGGCAGCTATTTGAATGGAGCTACCAAGGAGATCTCAGTGCAAATAAGGACATCATTAGGCTGAAAATATAAATAAATAATAATAACATAAATCTATAAGAGAGATAGCAAAAACCTTAGGCATAACAGTTTGCTATATTCTTAAAGGTCCCCTATTATGCAAAATCCCCATTTCAGTCATTTTTCTACATATATATGGGTCTTGGCTCTGAGTAGACATACACCAAGCGGGTTAGCAGTGGACTTCCTGCTTTGTTTACATTTTCCAGGTTGGTAGAGAAGCAAGAAATCTGTGATGACAAGTGACTTATTTAGATTTCAGGCATTGTGTTGTTAGTTTCATTTCCAGCCAGTCTTTAGGCGATGTTTGAATTCAAAACCATGCAGCATGGCTCTGTAATGATTCAGCTATCTGAGAATTTATGTTACGTACATCTGCTATCCAGGAGAAATGCTGAATTATTGTTTTATTATTATTTTTAGTTACTAAATTATCATCTGAGGCTGACACACTGCTTTTACTAGGATACATCTGTGCATCATCATACGTGATTGTGTTGCTAGATCATTAATATCACAAAATGACACTTTAATAAAGTTTTATTTTAATTTTTATTTAAAATTATAACAGTATTATCATGGACGGTATGACATGACACACCACTCAATGTTAAAGTCACCCACTATAGTAGACTATGCTACAGCACGCTATAGTTACTGGAGTCTAGAAATTCACTTTAAAACTCTCAGTAGGGGCCAGGGTGTGGGTCTTCCAGAATGGGTGAGAGGCTAATAGTAAAGCTTTGCAGATTTGTAGAATGCTCTATGCAAGGCCAGTGTTGGTTTCCTGTTAGTCAACTTGATATTGACTCTTCAGGGAAACTAAGCTACGGGCAATAATGGTGCATTATTGAAACCTAAACAAGGGGAAGTAGCTTTTTGGGGGGACATAGTTAAGTGTTGATATACGGTTTGCACCTTTTGTAGGTCATAGTACAAGGCATAAGACTACAGTGCTCCTGCAATCCCAAGGGTGCCTGGCCTTAATAAAAAGCACTCAGCAAGCAACAACGCCACCCTCTTTCCAGCTCTCTTCCATCTTCCTACAAAACCCCCAACCACCCCCAACATTATGCAAAACATGCACTACAAATCTCCTCAAATAGAACTGAGTGTCAGGCGTGATAAAGAACAATCGACTAAGGGGAGGGAAACAAAGCATCACAATTCCCAGGATGAAAAATATTCCACTTTGTTTTCTGATGTCGTTCTTTGTTTTTCTTTGTTTATGTTGTTATTCGACTTGTATGTTCATGTCTCTCATGGGATGCTTGCCAATGCACAAGTCATCCATCATCCTAATTGGTTGTGTTTAGAGAGCAACTGTTGTATTTGATAGAGAAGTTGTTCCATTGCCTCGAAACTGAAGCAGTGGTTCTGTTGTAATTAAATTTTGAAAAAAAGTAGTTTAAATATTTGAATTGGACTGAATCAATTTTTGTGGCATACAATATACTTTAAGGTAGAGTGTACTTTACAGTTTACAGTGAAGGACAAGGCCAGCTCATGGTGATACATTTGACAGCAGGGAACTATGGGGAATCCATCTTTGTCAGTCTACTACTTTACATGGTAAAAGCATTGCTCTTGATGGCCCATTTTTCACTCCATCTAATCTCCTCACATCTTCCATTTCCTCCCACCAACCCCTGACAGATGGACATTTAATGGCACTGACCAACGATTATTCATATTAATGTGTCTTATCTGAAAAATCGCATCACTTTTTACAACCTGATTGGCTCTCATTTGGGGATTAAAATTTTAAGGGTCTGCAAAACCTTTTATAAAAAGTTTAGCAACACATTCTTGTTAAACTTCTTTGCAGACACCTGGATGTGTGTCTTTGACATGCGTTTCCTACTTTCATTTCAGCTCTGAAAAAACATTCATAGACCAGCTTTTGGTAACTAAGTCCATATCTTGCAAAAACGCTCTCTGAGACTTTTGGAGTGTTTCCACAAAAGTCATAGTGGTCCAGTGTACCTGTTGTTGAACCTGCACCATCCCACATGTTGTTGTTAGTGTTAACATCCTTCTTCTCTTAGCATTTAACGTCAGACTACACTTTAAGGTTGTTTCTGCGGCACTGACAAGCTGAGAGCTCACACAAAATAACTTTTCCTCAATAGAAATATGAAAGAAGAAATGTCTTAACATAACAACCACTTAATTTCCTTCAGTCCACTATGTAACTGAGACGTAAAGGAAAGCAGCAGTACCCATCATTAGAGTGTCACACAAATGCAAAGCAGAACATCTGGAAACCCACAGAATGTTGAGCCAGTTGAGTGTGGCAGGTGTGTATGAAAATGCACATATAAAACAGAGAGAGAAGTTTAAGTCACACTGAAGTATTGAGGATCAAGGCCTGACTGTGCTTCCCACCCACCACAGACATACACACACAAACCACTGTTCATCCTACTTTACCCAATCATCCTCCATCTGGTTGGCCTCTAACGGAGCAGCAGCCAAGTGCCACAGTAGCATATGCTGATGTCTGAGTTGAAGAACTGAATCAAGCTCTCTGGGTCAGCCTTTCATCTGTTCCTTTGATGGCATAACTGGCTTTGCAGCTGGGGATGAGAAGGTGTATAGCACTTTTTCACTTCACAGGGAAAATTATGTTCTAACATGTCATTAAGCTTCAAATTTGGTACTTTTCTAAAAACAAATCATATAAATAATTCCATGTCTACTCACCGTACTGGGTTCAGGTGTTCTAGTTCTACTAGTGTAAAAAAAACAAAAACAAAATGAAAAAACGTTCTTGCATGTAGCAAATTTGCTTTGGTACCCACTGAAATGATCCACTTCTTGATAGATGTTAATGCTGCCAATAAAATTGGACCCAAAATCCCATCTTTCTTTTGAGTTCAAAATGTCTCCATTACCAACACTTCCTTGACAAAGCAGTTGTTCTAGTCCATGCTATGTTTAAGGGTTAAATATTTACCTTCTGTTGTCATCCCAGTGAGACAATTTGATGTTGCTACGGCACACACTGCAGCCCTGTCAGAAAGCCATCTGAAATTAGTTATAGGGTCTTTAAGAGCCATCAAAATCTAGATATACTGTGTGTCATATACAATATAGCACAAAGTAGACATATTCCTTTATATATCACAGGAGCTTTTATTCTGAATAGCACAAATTCTATAGTTAAATCTTCAATGTTCTGGTGTCACAAAATTGTGAAGAAGGCCAGTTTCAAACAGATGTTTGTTAAAGTTACATTAGTCACGTTACGATATGTCCCTCCACACATAGTTACTCCTCATTATAACTGCAAGCCTTGAGGTATGAAAATATAAAATAAATGCAGCTGAAGGACACACCATCTGTGTCAAAATAGCAATTACACACTGGCCTGACTGATAATGACAGAGCAAGGTTATAGCAACCGTGAACGCACTCTCATTGGACCAAGGTCTCAGAAAGCAATTAGTAATACACACACATATACAAATTTACAAGCTGTCATGTTTTTGGCCGCTCAGTTACCCTGTGTCAATTTATGTCGCATAATGTCAGTATGTCTCCAAACCTAGTCAACCACACACTGAGCTGTTATTTAAACCTCATCTAGACCAATAGTCTTATGTAGTGAAGACTAAAATCTCAATCTGTAATAAAGTATCCTGTCTTTCTTGAAGCTGTATTGAGCAAATAAGTGGAAAACTACAACAAACAGATTAATCACATAACTTCATCAAGCAGTGAGACCCAGTGTACGCAGTATCCAACTTAGTAGGAAGTAGTTGTAGGGAGGTCAAAAATGCTAAGTGGTTAGAAATTGAAATACTTACAAATTATTATCAATCTTTTAAAACCAACAGAAAGGACTTGTTAGTTACAATCGTTGTTTAGGACTGAGCGTCTGTGTAGGAGGCAAAAGAAATATGACACGAATATAGAAGTATAGTTTACTCTCCTCTCATCTATAATCCTCCATTCAAGCCCAACTGTTATCCACTGTCTTCCCTAGGGAAGGCCAGGAATACAGTTCTATCGGGCCTAACAACTCAGTACCACGATGAAAAGCACAATCTGATGTTCTACTGCAGCTAATTTGAGCTTCAGTGTGGTAATTAAATCAAGGAGCCACCTGGCACATGACGTTCAGTGTATCTCTGTCCGACCAGATGAAAATTTCATACTCCTGTTTATGTAGAAATCCAGATGATATTCCATTTTTTTAAATTTTCTCCATATGCACAGCAGGCAGTGCCATGTCTCATTTAGGAGCAGTAGATAACATAGGAGTCTCAGCAGACTGGGTGTTCTGAGCTCCCCACAATCGGGACCATTTAAAAATGCCAGGCTCCCTTGTTAGCAATTTCAACAGGCAAAGAGACAATTATACCATTTTTCCACTAAGGCCCTGCTGCTGCCAACACAACTCTGACACCATGCCCCTGTGTTTTAATACAACTGACAGGGACATTACATTCCTCAGCTGCTATGAAAAACTAGCCAAGCTATATTAATGCCCCCCAACCAGCCTTCATACCCGCTGCCTCCCTGTCTTATCTCTCTAAATCACCCTTATCTTTCTCTCACTCTCCAGCCCTCACCTCCTCTTTCATTTCCGAGACAGTCTATCATTTGGGCGACGGCTGCATGATTGTGGCTTCTGCTAGAGGGGAAGAGCCGAATGCTATCATCACTCCCAGGGCCATAATCAATAGTGTCAGTAATGGCGATGGCAGGAGGAGAAGAGTGGATTGCTGAGGGGTCCTCAGAGATCATGTTAGAGGGCTTTGTCTTTTTCTCTGGTTCTCCACAGAGTCCTGTTAAATTATTCTGCAGACAGTTCTACTGTCAGCTTCATTCCACTGAGGGTTGCAGGAACAGAAACACTACTCCATCATAAAGGGTATGGCGCTTTTGTTGCTTCTTGAATGGCATTCAAATATATAGTTATTGGCAGGGTGTGCAATTATATAAAATTGTGAATATTTATCTTATGGATAGGTTTCAGAAGTGTTATGTGTTTGGTCAGAAATGCATTTCAGATTTACTACAGTAATTTCTGGTGAAGTAACACAATTATTAGTGATGCACTGATTGGCCGGAGATCAGAATGGGCCCGTTTAAAGCTTGATCAGCCATCTCCATTTTGCACAGTTCCACAGACAGTAATGTTACAGGTGCACACACACAAACAGACAATCACACAACAAGTCATCGATGTGGAGGATCTTTTTTTGTAAAGACACAAAGCTAAATTTGTAGCCCTTGTAAGGCCAATATTAGCTGTGGAGGAACAACCAAAAACCATTTGGTTCCTTGCTATACCTGTTGCACATGCTTTATTTTTTGTTTTATTTTTTTTACTTTTTATTTGTTTTGTCCAGTAACCTGGATGGCTTTTATTATGGGATTTCTTTAAAGGACAGTGAGACATATACATTGTGAGACATAGATGAAGAATTTAACTGTAATTTTAAGAATGACTATTAAATACGTAACTTTAATAGTCATTCTTAAATTACAATTAAATTCTTCATTAAAGAAAATTCTGTCAGTTATGGTTCTTATAAAGGAAATCAGAATCAGCACAAAAGAAAAGAAATCAAAAACTGATCACACTTCCCTCGCTTCATACAATGTAGCCACAGTCAGTATCTCCAACTGTGATGGCCGAATCAACAACCACACAACAGAGTTAAGGTTTCACGCATTCACCTACAGCACGTGCACATTAGTTTAGATTTATTTACAGACACATGAATAAAATATCAAATAAAATGGTTTCAGTGCATTATAATTACTTTGACGTCTCATTTCAAAATGGCCTGATCAGCCAGTATATATGTTCCCCTGTGTGTTCAGTTCAGTAGGTCAATTAGACTTTTCCAGTTTGTTAGCTTAAGTATAGTTCTGTTTATTGGACCTCTTTTATGGGCCTAGAACTTTATTGTATGGTTGATATATTCATTTTCTCTTCATTTTGGGTAAATAAAACCCTTTCCTGTTTTTAAATCCACCTGTGCCTCTTAATGTCTGCTAGCAAGAAGAGGCACACCAACAAACAGACCTAAGCTTAGTGTAAAGGGACTCTTTTATCATCCTCCTAAATACTATATTGGTTCCACATAAATAACTATTTATCATGTGGTGACTGTTGTGACTCATTGTGGATATTATCACCAGGTACGTTAGTTTTCAACTTAAAATAATGTTTCTGTGCACATTAGTACTGGGCAGTATGATCAAAATTTGTATCTATGTATTTTTTAGGATTCTGGCGGTCTCACAGTATATCACTGTATTTCCTTTGTTACGCATGCCTGGGCTTTATATAGGTTTGTGGCTTGTGCTACTTTGAGAAGCACATAGAATATAAAAATAGCTTAGAAATTCCAAAAGTTATTTTGCAAACATATTGTAAGAAACATGAGTCACACTCTTTAGTATTTAAGTCTTAAAACTGCTTTTGGTGAGTAACAATAACAGTAAGTAAAGTATTTTAGCCCCAATAAGATGTACCCCAGATCTAGTGATTGATTTTCCAGTAACATGCAGTGCATCAAGAAAATGCCTTTTCCACAAATGTGGTTCAACAAATTTTGTAATGTGAAGTGCTTTGAGCTTCTTTGGATTTTACAAAACCAAACAACTCCCACACAGACACAGCTCCTCTCTTTGGCACAAGTTCTTCTGGTTCATCTTCACTCACTTTCTTTAACCCCTATGTTTGTTTTCCGATATCTCTCCCATAGCTTTGCCTCTTCCAGCTGTACAAAGGTACAATTCTACATGTAATTAGTAGTAATTAGTAACACACTGTTTGAGTCACAAATTGCAATGTTACCTTGTTAAAGAGATTGTTGATAACTGTTGTATAATGTAGATTAACACAAAGTATTACAGCTGTTATAACAAAGCGATGGTATGAAAAATCAAATCAAAATGTTACCATCCAGCACTATTGCATATTGTAAAAACTCCCACAAAGTAGGCATTTTAGGTAGCATACAGCCATAACATGCATTATACTGTAGAATTATAAGTGAGTTTTACTGGCAGACGGATACCGTTTTGCTACTAGAGAAACAGTTCGAAATAAATTGAAATGGAGATGCAAACCCAACCGCAAACATGCCTAATAGTATAGTTGGAGTTTGTGTAACTGTAATTTAAGTCTCAATTTTAAAATTAAACCTGACTCATAAGGCTGATTCTGTGAGGAGAAATGATTAGTATTATGTTATGTGCATGGCTTAAGCACAAAGCTGAACAACTCTGAACATGAACTCGGACCTAGCCTCTGACCTAAATCTGCCTAGCCCCTGCCAGTATTTGTAAGTGCTGATTCTGTTATCTGTTTTTAGACTTTGTCTGTGGAATGTGGATATTGTGAATGTGAAGATTATTCTGATAACCTGTTTTCTGACCTCAGACCAAACTCTGACCCTGTTGTTTTGGATCCCTTGACTGTTTTCACTCTACTGCCCTAGCCCAGTACTCACCTGCCCACCTGACGACTACAAGGATGTTGCCATCTTATGCACTCTACCATTTTGTCGTCCCACCTGTCTTACCAGCCCAAATCTCCTCCTGCTACCTGCCACTCATACCTACCTGATCTTGTCACGAGCTATGTCTTTCATGTCATTTTGAGAAAAAAAATTACAGATATATCCAATTCTACTGCTGAGAGTTCTGCCCCGTCTCATCATATCTACCCATACTTACCTAAATCCTGCTATACAGACAGGAACAAAATTGTTGGTACCATTCTGTTACAGACAAAAAACTCACAATGCTTACTGAAATAATGGGAAACTGACAATATAATAATAATTTACTAAAAAATGTACTCAACATTAACTGAAAATCAGACATTGCTTTTGAATTGTGGTTCAACAGAAGCTCCCCTAGAAAAGACAATAACTTGATCATAGGGACATGTTAAACTAAAGTGTGTCCTGTTATTAGCATCACAGGTGTCCTCAAACTTGTAATCAGACAATCTGCATATTCTGAGGGGGGAAAGTAGTCACTGTGCTGTTTGTTATTATGGTGTGTACCACACTAAACGTGGACCACAAAAAGCTAAGGAGAGAGCTGTCTCAGGAAATTAGAAAGTAATTTGTAGACAAATATTTTTAAGGTAAAAGCTGTTGAGATCAAAACTAAACTGGAACTTTCTAGCAAGTCACATTAGCCCTATTTTTTACAGACACAAAAATTAAGCTTACAAGTAAAAGAACACTGTACCTACTGTAAAGCATGGAGAAGGTTTGTTTATGTTCTGGGGCTACTTTGCTGCATCTCACACAGGGTGTCTTGAATCTGTGCAGGGTACAATGAAATCTCAACACTATCAAGGCATTCTGGAGCAAAATGTGCTGCAATAGCTTGGTCTCAGTCGCAGGTCATCTGTCCTTCAACAGGATAATGACCCAAAACACAGCTAAAAACACCAAGAATGGCTAAGAACAAAACACTGGACTTTTCTGAAATGAAAGTAAATCCTTTTGAACATCCTGTGGAAAAGGCTGAAATGTGCAGTCTGGAAAAGCCACCCATCAAACTCGAGACAGCTGGAGCAGTCTGCTCACAAGGAGTAGGCCAAAATACTTGTGCAGAAATCTCATTGAGTTACAGAAATTATTTGATTGCAGTGATTGCCTTAAAAGGTTGATCAACAAAACATCGAATTGATTGGTACTATCATTTTTGTCCAGACCAGTATTATGTTTGTTTTTTTTAATGCTTCTGTTAAACCACAATTCAAAAGTAATGTCTGATTTTCATTAGTTTTTCTTTCTTTAGCAGGATGCCAACAATTTTGTCCACGTCTGTATATATGCACATATTAACTCACCTTTCGTAGTTACTCACCCGGAAAGGAACCCAGTCCTGACTTCGCTCCAGTTCCTGCTTCCTGTCTCTCTCAAAAAACCACCTCGCCTTTTAAACCAGTCTCTTTCTGTTCAAAGGGGGCTTTTGCCCCTCTGGTGTGTGTGTTGAAAGGTTTGAAAGTACAACATATTCGCATACAAGAAACCCCAGAGAAAACACCATTGCTATCACAGGACAGGAGAAGTCAAAGAGGTCTGCAACAGCTTAACATATCACAATATACTTAAAGCTACAATAACTAATATTTTTGCACATTTTCTGAAAGATTAAGTGTAAATTAGACCAGATGTGTTGTGTTTCAGCTGTTCTAATCCACTTCATGTTTCTGGGTTACATACATAACCCTGACACGTAGCAAAACTAAAAACAGCAGGCCTAACTCACAGAGAAGCCTGCTTTAGCTAAATGCCGGATGGAGTGTGATGTAATCTAATCTTAGCGGCTATCATTACTACCATCTCCTAATCAAAACAGAAACGACAAATTACACACATCCTGTATATGTTAAGTATCTGTATAATCTCTGTAATGTGAAATCAGTAACTCATTTCATGTCAGTAGCATATAGCCTTTGTACTACTGCCATGTCAAGGTGTTTCTGGAGTGTATTAGCCCTTCAATATTAGCTGCATTTGAGTCATGCAAAACAATGCACCTGATTATACAGCTGTGGGGCACACAACAGGAATCCACAGATTTTTTAAGACAAGGAAAAAAGTGCTTTGCCCTCAGAGGATGAGGAAAGGAGCTGGGAGAAGGCAGGGGGAGCATAAAAGATACAATTTCACAGTTGAGCACATCCACTTGGGTCTCCTTCATGAGCATGGAAGGATTTCACACCTGAAATAATAACAGAGTTGAAGTAAAGGTGAGCTCAAATTTTTACACTGCTACTGATCTGTTTGTCGAGGAAGACATTGCTACCCTTTACAAGGCCTTAAACTAGTATGTGCTTAAAAAATGCAACAAAATGTCTCCCATTAGCCCTTATTCATCTGGTAGGATCATTTGGTACAAGTAATATTTTTGTGTCACTGTAATGACTAAACTGACTGATTTTACCCTTTTTTAGTGAACCAGCATGAATTTGATCCTCATCTAATTAGAGTCTGAGACAATATGACTTTATTGCACTGTACAGACCTAGTGGGTATCAACAAGGGGTATCTCCCCATATGATTCTTTAATGTCAGATAAGAGTGTACAGCAGGGCTGTCCCTTTTTATTAATATTTTTGTTAGAAAATGGGAAAAATAAATATTTGAACTGTGATGTTTGAATTCAAAAGTTATATTCTGAGTGAGATACACCATATTAGTGTTTCCCTCTAGGATTAATTCCAACAACTGAACAACTGTGCCGTTGTGCATGTGGTCCCAAGTCTGCACTACCAGACCTTTATTTATGTGCAATTTTTCAGGAACAGCTTAAAATGACCTTAAAATAAAGTTCTTTATATTTTCCTTTTTTGCAACTCCACTACTCCATAGTTACCACCATACTTTCCTTTTTAAATGCACAATTTTTTAAACCTCATTGGATAAAAACAGATGGTGACTGGCTAACAAAACAAGTTTAAGAAGTGTTTAAACACACAGGCTTTGGGACGGCTGCCCAGGTATATCAACAGCCTATAAGTCAAATTACTGAAACACTTATAACTAAATACTATGTGTTAATGTGACAAATTATGCTACAGCCAAAATGAATTACATTCATTATTTTCCTAACAAATCTACAAACAATACCCAATAAAGACAACATGAAGGAAGTTTGTTTTAAATATGTGCAAATCTACTAAAAAGCACCTTTGGCACCAATTACAGCCTCAAGTCTTTGAGTGCACATCGGTGCACAGGCATTTTCAGATCTCTCCAGAGATGTTCAATCAGGTTCAAGTCTGGGCTCTGGCTGGGCCATTCAAGGACATTCACAGAGTTGTCCAGTAGTCACTCCTTTGTAATCTTGGCTGTGTGCTTAGGGTCGTTGACCTGTCAGAAAATAATTGGCCAGGTGATGAGTGGTGCCTACAGACATGACGGTGGCTATTGTCCAGTGAACAGAATTTACATTTTGTAATTTGGTGACATTTGTGCAAGCAAAGACAGATCAGGACTAAACCAGATATGCTGATACAGTCTGTTTAGAATATGCACACACAAACACACACAGACATCTGAACATTCATTCTCACAAACAATAATTTGTGATAATCTTGATATTATCCACTTTCAGCCTTTAATTCTGCTCCCTTCCATCACTATGCAGAAGCCATTTCAGCTCATTAAGTGTCAGACAGGCCAATACAGTTCTCAATCTGCCATCTCTACGGGCCCACTGTCAAAGCAACACGCACACCTTATACTTGCTCTAGAGGGTAATCAAAACCCATAATTGTTTTTTAAAACAACTGGTTAATGACAAGATCTCTCGATTATAATGTATTGTAATCACACTATTAATATGGATATGACTGCAGCACTGGGGGCCATCTGTTTGGCTGAGACAGCCCTGGACACTTTCCAACAGACATAGTAATTTCAAGGACTGTATTTTGGCCAGCGACCACAGGCAATATAATCAATGTGAATGCTGCCACCAGCGCTGGGAAACGAGGCACCTAAATTGATCCATCAATCACCTATTCAGACAATGTTTATTCAGCTTTGACTCACTTCACAGTTATTCACACTCACAGATGAAAGCGTCAATGAAAAAGATGGCAAGTACTGGAAAGCAAAAGCATGGCACAAAAACAAGCACTCTTTACACAGGGATTTAGTGTTCGCTTTTGGTGAGGTAGGTGATTGCCTTGGGTTACCTCTGGGTGGAATCAATTATACAAGCTTTTTAAAAGGCCCTCTTTGGTCTTCACAGGAAAGCATGAAGTGAGCAAGCTCCCAAGGTAACTAGCATTATTCCTTTTTATGTTTTTACATCAAACTTTCTGTTTCTTCTCTAAGTTTTCCGTACTTAATGCCAGAGTGGAAATGTGGGGCATTTGAGATGTTACTGCCAAACTTCAATTGCCCCCCTCCCCTTTCCTCCCCTTATGACTAATGTATTGCCAGTACAAACGCATATGTTGCTTTTAAAGAAGCTCTGCAGAAACTCCTTGTTGCTGCTGTCATGTTTGTGGTCGCTCAGGGGAGAGAGGCAAGAACTGAAATATTTCTTATTTTTCCTTGGGGGATTTCTGACAGCTTCACTTCATGTTTAGCATTAAATGGATGAGAAAGCATACCCTTGCTTTTATCTGACTTGGGTATAGCACTGACATTGTTGCTCATGTGTGCTCCCTGAGTCTGGGGAGGCCAAAGCAGGGTAAAATGGCATATGGCTTATCATGGGCATGCCAAAAGAAAAAAAAAACACTAAGCAAAAAGAGTCCTTATCCAAGGCCTTCACAAGTGGAAAAGCTAGAGACAAAAGTGATTTGCAATTGAAATTTGACTGCAAACTATACCTCAGTACTTTTACTAAAACTGTAGTCTTTGTGTACTGTTTCTTTCGAGAATGCCAATGTTATAAATAGTCTAAGAGTCCAACAGGGGAACACTGTGGGATACCAATGTAACTGCTCCCTTGACGATAATGATGAATGTCAGACTCACTGCATGTGAAAGCGACTATAGACATGTTTTTCTGGTTTAGTCCTGTTAGTTACACATTGAAGCAAAGCTCATTTGGCAACAAAAGCAAAAGGAATAAAAGCTTTTATTGCATATGGCACTTACAGTTTATGCCTTCCCTGCACCTAATTTGCAATAGTTTCCTAGAGTTAGAAAACTCTTGAAAGAGAACATTTTTGTTACATCTTTCTAGTGTAGCTTGAAGCACAAGGGTATGCAAACCACATGCTACTGTCTGTCTATTACATCTCCTGCCAGGCAATTTAAATTTGGGCCTTTTTACCTGCTGAAACATTGGAGCTTTGGGTCTTTTATAGTCTGTGGTTAATTGGCAAGCCTGCCTACATTCCCTCAGAGCAGAAGATGGTCTGCAGGGAGTAGGGCAACTAACGCAACACATTTCATCTCTCTGCAGATTTCTTTATCTCTTGTAATTAATTGCATCTTTAAAAGAACAAAATGTAAATATGCTGCTGACATGCTGCCAATTAATTTCCAATCGTTGTCTTCCTGACGCATTCTGCTCAACCAAAGGGGAAATCAAAAGTTTTAGAGGGTGTTACGAAAGCTTTAATAGTGTCCCTTTGTTCCTAGCAACACATAGTGAAAAATACGTTCAGGCTTGACAAAGTGCTCTTGCTCCGTGTAATCAATTCCCTCAGCTTCTGCCAGCCAAAGAAAATGGGGTGAGGGAAAGATCTGACAGAAACTAGCATCGCGCTTGTCTCTCATTGTTCTTTGATTCGGCAAAACAAGGTTTCTTTTACACTGAAGAACTGTAGGTAAAGAGAAAACCATTTTATCAGTGCAGGACAAAAACGTATATACTTAGTGTTGTAGTTCGTACTTAAAAGGTCAGTAATCCATGACCGCCCTGCGATGGACTGGCGACCTGTCCAGGGTGTACCCCGCCTCTCGCCCGTAAGCTGGCTGGTATAGGCTCCAGCACACCCGTGACCCCTGCGGGGACTAAGCGGTTCAGAAGATGAATGAATGAATGAATAATCCATGACCTTAGTCAGTGATAACTAAAAGGCCAGTGACCATTCCAATTAGGGGGGACAAGATTTAAAAAATATTTCAATAATATAACATTTCAATTATATTCATGACGATACAGAAAAAAATGACTGAACAGCATTGTTCAGTTGATAATTATCAGTAAATTTTATAATTTTAAAGTGGTATAGCCGGAAAAGTATAGTAATAGCTATCAATGACTGCAGACACAATGAAGGGTATTTTTCTATCCTCTTTTCCAGTGAGTTACTGCCATTGACCATGTTTACATGCACTTAAGTAACCAGGTTGCTCAGAGGAAGCAGCTTCCTCCATTAGTCTGGGAACAGATTTTATATGCCCATTAGGAAACCTGGAAATCTGCCTACCATACATGCAATCAGTGATGAGTCAATTGATTTTTCCTCCATCCTGGACTTATTTTAACTATATAGTGACAGAAAATGCTGCTTGTGCAGAGTGACAGCATAGAGGAAGAGAAGAAAAGAGAGAGACACAGCTGATACACAGCACAAAGGGTCTGCACACTACTATATGTACACACAGCTGTATGCCCAACAAATACAGCATGTTTAACCAATATAAGACAGCACAAAGGACACAAGTCACTATGCTAAGCAGCACAGCAGACTAACAATACTAGAGGCACATAAACATCCATCCATCCATTTTCTGAACCGCTGAGTACCCTTAGGGGTCGCAGGTGTGCCGGAGTCTATCCCAGCTGTCATCTGGGCAAGAGGCGGGGAACCCTGGACAGGTTGCCAGACAATCGCAGGGCCACATATAGACAAAGACAGAGAACCCGCACAAACACGGGGGGAAAACACAAACTGGCCGACCCAGTAACTGAACCCAGGATCTTCTTGCTGTGAGGTGACAGTGCTAACCACTACACCACTGTGCTGCCTGCACATAAACATCATAGACCTTAATCCTCAATTCAGATATTGTTGTCAAGTCCAGTCTTGCTATGTTGATGGTTCACATTCATGTTTGTGACATGTATTCAGCACCAGCTTTTAATGCCATTGTTGTCTTAAAATGCCACCATGCATTAATTTAACTGAAATGTGAGCTACATGCTTACAGTAACAAAGTCATTTGTGTTATCAGCCAATATGTGCAATTTCCTCAAAAAAGTTAGGTTATGACATGTTTGTTCCATTTAGGACAGACACTATGAAACTTTCACAGAACATAAAAAAAATCATTTCGACACTGGGTCAAATTCCAATAGAGATCTGACATAAATCAGATCTAGAGCCAAATATGAATGTGGGCCAAATCTGAATAAAAAAGAAACAATAATAGTTTGGTTATTCCGTTAAAAAACTAGTCCAACATGGGCACAGACAGTGACAGAGAAATTAAAATATAAAATATTAAACATGCAACTACATGAAAATCCTCCAGAAATGTTCAGAATTTCTGATTGGACAAAATAAAGCAATGTAACTGGTCTTATTATTGTAAAATAATCTACTACATGATGGACACTCCGTCAGCAGCCAAAAAGTCAAATATTACATGCATTATACGTGGAGAGCTTTCTCTGAAAGGACAACAGGGAAAGAATGATCTGCTAACCTCAATGACTCTTGTAACAAGCTGAAGTGGGATTTTCTTCAGCTTAAGAGTCTGCCCTTTATTACTAGCAGGTAAACAGAAGCAATTAAACCTGTGATGTGAACTGAAAAAGCTAAAGGGAGTTGGAGGCTAAATGCATTAAGAACATACAGTATACATAGAGCAAAGTGTTCTGCATTGGCAAGATATAAAGGCGTTACTGTGAAAGGCACAGTAGGTGTTTACATATACGTGGCTTACGTGCAAGGCCTGGGGGAAAAAAAAAGACACACCAGAAGTAAGTTGACAGACCCGACTGCACTGAATCCTATATTCCATTGTGCATCTAAACAGATTTCCTAATGAGAAATTACAGTGAGGTTACTTCTGTGGACCTCAAATAACACAATCCTGTTTTCTAGTATGTTACTGACAAAATGCCGTGTTTCATTACATTAGTCATTTGGCAGAAACATTTATTCAAAGCAACTTACAAGTAAGCGACAGACACACAGAAGCAACCTGGGGTTCAGCCTCGCGCTCAAGGACCCTTCGACATGAGGCTGATGGTTCATGGACAGCTGCTCTACCAGATGACCCGCAGCCACCACCAACTGTTAAGTCAAATTTTAAATACAACTGACTTGCTTAATGGCACTTTTAATAAAATGAAATTAAATGTGAGTTTTATATATTATTGTAAAATAATAGAATAATTATAAATTGTTTGCTTAATAGCAATACCTAGGGTCCATTTTTGAATCATTTTGTAAATCCTTGTCAACAATGTGAATTGGCATCATGCCACTTCTTTAGTCAGTTCGTTACACTTTGCAAATGACATGAAATGAAATGTTTGTATGTCTATTTTCTCACTAGTGCTACATTTTTATGTTTTCTTCTCCACAGCACTCTTTCTGTGCAGTTTTCTGTATTCTGGGTTTCAGATGTCAGAAGCACAGCAACAATGCATGAAAACAAAACTGCTGTGTGATTTCACCTTCACTTGCTTCAGGCATCTCTCACAACACTGGGAAACTGCAGCAGCACAACAAACTGCTACAGAGCACTTAAAAAATGCATCAACAACAGAGCGAGAGAGAGAGAGAGAGAGAGAGGGAAAAAAAAGTTTATTTTCTGGGTGTAAATCAATTTAACTTCACATTATAGACTTATATACATAACATGTATGTTATTTATAAATTTGTATTTTTCAGAATATGTGCATTTTTAGAAATTCAATGCTAATGTGAGACTAATAAGCAATGTGCATCTTTATTTATTAAATTATTATTTCATGTGTATACCAACAGAGAAATGCATTACAAAGTGAACGTAAATATTTCTTTAAAAACTATTCTTTAAAAAGATTCTTCTTACCTTTAAATGTTAATTAAACAACGTGCTCAGGCTCGACAAGATGCTGTTTTTTGTAGTGTGGTAAGACTGCCCTCTGGTGGATATGTATAGGTAAGTTGATACAGCTACCATATAATTTATGTGTAGTAATAAGAAATTAAGGCAGTTGCTTTAGCTTTGCCCTATAACTATTAACAGTCTGTTTCATGTATAGCAATCATCTGTATTATTGACTCTGGGTGCTGAATGATTATCTCAGAAAGACAATGAAATTGAAAATACTTAAAGGTCAGTTTGCCTCCTGCAATAACAATGACCATGCAGAAAACAAACTGATGTGATAGTTATGTTGTTCTTTCAGCAAAATATGCCTATACAGAGTTTCAAAAGAGGTTCTTTATATTAGGCATTTTAGATGAAACCATATTTAAGAGTAATAATCAGGAGTATTGTTTGATGTAAAAAGGTTGCTGCAAAAAGGTGAAGTGCAACAATATGTCTTTTTCCAGTGTAAACCACAAAGAAAGATGTTGCAAAGAATATAAAAGATGAAAGGACATCTGTAAGTGGCCTGCTGTAAGTCTAGATTGTACTGCTTTCATGCTCCACTGCAATGTCTGTTTGGTATGTTTTACGTACAATATGTAACTAAGTGTGAAACACACTTTCTTCGGGACAATAAATGCTATTTTAAATGTGACCACAAGCCAAACCAGTAAATGTCTGTTATTAGCAGGGATGTAGGGAATACCACCCAAGTTGAGTGTAAGTCAAGTTCACCACAGTGTTTATCTGAAGCAAAAATCAATACAATGCAAACAATCATTGAGGGCAATTGTAAATTGATGCTTGATATTGTAACTCTACTTCTGCACAAATTCTAGCAATCATCTTCCAGAAATTATGAGCATAAAACACTACCATCAAAAATAGAATACAGCAGAAAAGGCTCTGCTGTTTTAAAGAGTTTTCAGTAAATCCAGGAAGCAACAAGGTTTCTACTGAGAGCGATAAACCCTCTTGACATATGCAGAACATACAATGCACACCTGGAATTATATTTATTTTTTGATGGAACACAATCCATCATTGGGTGCCTACACAATTCTATTTAGTTATATTGTTAAATTCTGTAAGGTCGTAAACCTTAAATTGCAAAGTGCCTTGAGATGACTTTTGTTGTGTATTGACACTATATAAATAAACCGAGTTGAATTCTCTCATGCAGAACTGATACATTAGAATAAACCAAATTGCAATCTAAAATTCAGCATGCTTAGTGCTATATGATATTCAAGGATTCACTTAATATATATATTAATATATACAATAAAATAGTATATAAATGAACAATGTATTGGCAGTAGAATTGGGATTCCATAAAATATATTCAAACTACAGACTGAAACTCTACTACTGGTGACAAATATATAACAAGGAATATAGAGACTCTTCCACAGCAAATATTTTGATTAGACAGTTAAATCACAGATGTAACATTATGAATGACAACAATAAACAATGCCCATTAAGCGTGGGCTACTAGTCGGCATCATAATGTGTATAATACCTGGTTCTTGTCTTGTGACATCATCTACTAACAGCTAGTATCCACTGTAAGTGGATACGCAAATTTAAGATTCACAATAAATCCACTTAGTTCCGGCCTCCTCGCACTGCACAGCCCTTCAGGTGTTACTCAATATCAATATACAACAAAACGGAATGCTGCCAAACGTAAAGTAGGGTTTAACAGGGTGTAAAGGTAGCCCGACACTTCTCTACTGTAATATGGGGTTTTGAAATATATTAATAAGTTACATATTATAGCTTTGAGACTATTTTTGCTCGTGACCTGACATGTTTAAAGTTAGCTAACTTTAACGGTATTCCTAATCACGTCCCAGACGTGTAAATTCTTATTTTTTTTTCATTAAAGCAATTACGGACTCAAACATGCGTTGATAAACTTAAGAGTCTTTAAATACGTTTATCTATTCAGTGTATGCATAAACAGTGTGCTTATCTTTTAGTTAAGTACTAAATTTGACTTGTAACTAATGCTAGCGGTTTCAGTTCGCTAATTAGCAGAGGCCCTGGGCTCCTCTCACCTGGTAGCGGTCTCTGAAGCTCTCACCATCTCTGCTACTGATATGAACAAAATGTATTTTTAATTATTTATCACTTCGGGTCTGATAGTCTCGGTTTTCTCCCCGGAGTTAACACAAATTTGCGCCATTAGTAACTAACGTCACAAATCTCTCACAATTGCAAACATCGCGAGACTGGCACAATCAATCGAGTCAATGAAGTTTTTTTTTACTAGACTTGTTCAATCAGCCCATCCAATTAGCACTGATTGATCTGAACATATCTAAACTAATAAACTCTGTTTGTTTCACATCCCATCAGTGACGGTGTTTGTTTTATTACAAACAAATACAGTACAAAAGCTATACATATATTTCAAGGCAACATTTTCCTTTTTCCAGTCGCTTACAAAAAGGTCACAACACTTACAGCTTAGAAAAATATGCCTGCAAAGGTCAAGAAAATGGGCCCTTTTAACATTTTTAGTATTTGACTTTCCAAAAATTGTGACAGCACATAAACATACATTTTCAAAAATAAGTTGGAAATCATGATGTATTTACAGTGCAACAAAAAGAAGCTTGATGGGAGACTGTTTTCAGTACCTGACTCTATCCCAGACAAAACAGGCTACAGTGAATACAAAGTACATGTCCCATCATGTCCATAGAATGAGGGTCAAAAACCTTGACAAATATGAAATCAGTCCATTTGTTAGAGACAAACATGTATGTATTGACAGTAGCTTTTAAGAGATTGTGAATGTCAGAGGCAGTGCTTTAAGTTGTTGGTTTGCCTTCAGTCCCTGCTCTTGACCTAGAACTGATGTATGGGTAGTCTATAGTCCATGAAGTGTGGAGCTGACAATGTCCATGAAGGTGGCTTCCACACAGTAGCAGATTTGAACATCAGGGTCAGCTCCACCCAATTCTTGTGCTGTCCTCTGGGGCAAAGTCAACTTTGACGAACCACCTACTGAAACTAGAGCATCCTGAGGCTTCTCTTTCATATACTGCAGGCCTAAGGAACCAAGAAAAAACATCTGATTAGACACTGTATTAAACTACTTGGCTGTCAAAAATGTGTCTAAATTGCATGGGCCTTACTTAAATATAATGCAGGCCCAATTTAAATTAAGTGCACAGGTGCATTATTTAGATCTATATTTAAAATCATATATATAAATACATATAATATATAAAATCAAATCTAAATATTAAAGTGGAACACAGAAACACAGAGTTAATAGTTTTTCCCCCTCTACATTTCCATTTGCAGTGTAAGTACAGGGTATCAGAAGACTTTCTACACTGGTGGTCACCCAACAATGAAAGAGAATTCTTATAAATCATGTGCACAGATGACAGGTATAATCTAATGAATAAAAAAACATAATGCAATTCAACAATTTATTAGAATGCCACACAGGTGACTAACTATACTTACGTGCAATGAGAGGGTCAACATCCCTGGCTTTGGTGGCTACATCGGAAGCACAAACCTGGCCCACTTGTATCAACAGAGCTGCCACATCATCATAGAGTGGAGGAAAGGCCTGACAGAAGGCCACCAGACATGGCAGGGTGGGCATGAAGAAGGAGAAACGCTTAACACGAGTGAGCACTAAAAGCAAAAGACGCACGTACACAATAGTTAATAGGCTGGTGAGCATTGCAATCTTGCACTGACGGCCACAGGCCAGATGGTGGCAGCAAAATATAGGGAAAGAAAATATACTACATCACCAAAGTTGATTTATACAAGATGTATTGTAAGTGTATAAGAAGCAAAGATTAGTGAAGCCGTTTATAACTCTAACCCTAACCTGTGAGGAGAGTGCCCATCACGCTGATGGCCAACCTGGCCACACTGAGAGACTTGGGTAAGGCATACTGGGTGCACAGGTACGACAGCAACTGGATTGCAAAGATCTGTGGGGGCACAAAATCAAAGCTGTGAAATCTTTTTAAATGTATGTAGCAAATGTATGCAAACAGTAACATGAGTGTACAAAACCTCTGAAAGTGTGAAAAAGACACAGGCACAATGCCGAGGAGAGGTTGAGGTGTGAGGAGGAATAGAGAGGAAATGAGGAGTCAGGAGTGGAGAGGAGAGGACTCACCTGCTTTTCCAGCTGGGGCTGGGCCAGCAGCTCTGGGATGAAATCCAGACAGATATGCATGGAGGGAATTCCTGCCACAGTCAGAGGCAGCAGTGCTTGAGGGTAACCCTGACATACACCACAAAAAGGGTGAGAACAGGAAATGTAAAACCTCATCATCATAAAACCTAATTAACAGGGGAGGAATTAGGAGTGTATAGTAAATTTACCCAAATACTCACTTAACTACAAACCTAACATAAATGTGTACATATGCAAGTTCACCAAAGTAATGTGGACATGGGTGGGTTAGAGTGGATTAAAGTGGTACCATGAAATCCATCATATGGCTATATGCTATTTGTGGGACAGCTGCAGCCAATTACAAACTAATGTCATAACAGAATGTGATGACTAATAGGGTTGATATGAATCGACAAATTCTTTACTTTAATGTATTTTCAGCTATATGACACTTTCACAAAGGACATTCCCATGATAATGTTACTACAATGGAAAATCTGGAGTAAAGCAAAGTCTAATCATGAAGGAATGTTAAACACAAGCATCCTTGGGTGGTGACTAAAACCACAAGCTCAGGAGCAACATTTCTCTCTCCGAGACCTCTATATTTCTGAATGTAAAAGTTAAGCACTTTCTCCAATTTAGTACCTGAAAGTGAACCAACTTGGCAATGTTGGGATCAGCAATGAACATCTGATGTAGTAGACAACAGATGAGACACTGCACTTCCCTCAAGTCACTGAGCAGGCCTCCCTCTGGCTCAGCATCCTCCACACCATTGCTGGTTCTTGGCACAAGCCCTTCCTGTTTCAATTTCCCTGGCACAGAGCCCCTGATACTCTTTAGCAGGCTCTCTGTGTTGGCCCCTAGTTGCTGCTCTTCTGAGGTTGGCAGACACACCTCCAGGAGTATCTGGACTGCTGAGCTGTCCTGGGGTTAAACAAAAACATGTGGTTACCACTGCTGGATAAGAAAGGACATCACTTTGTAATGTAATTTCAAGATATATTTTTACACATACATACATATACACACATATATATATATATATATATATATATATATATATATATACATATATATATATACACACACATATATATACATATATATATATATATACACACATATATATACATATATATATATATATACACACATATATATACATATATATATATATATATATATATATTCGTTATCTGCGGATCT